>LPNX010158898.1:203582-258959 GCA_001517045.1 Pseudotsuga menziesii | reverse complement strand
ACAAATACAAATCAGATGGATCACTTGACAAGCACAAAGCGAGGCTTGTAGCAAAAGGCTATGCACAGAAAGAAGGAATTGACTATGAAGAAACATTTTCACCTACAACAAAATGGGCTACCATCCGTACCTTACTCTCTTTAGCTGCTCAGAAAGGGTGGAAAGTTCATCAAATGGATGTGAAGACTGCTTTCTTGAATGGAGACTTGAAAGAGAATGTCTTCATGTCTCAGCCAGAAGGCTTTGTTGTGAAAGGAAAAGAACAAAAGGTATGCAAGCTTGTCAAATCCTTGTATGGCCTAAAACAAGCGCCTCACGCATGGTATGAAAAGTTAACCGAGCATCTTTTGAAATTAAATTTTGAACATTTTGATCTTGATGATGCAACACTGTTTATAAAGAAAGTTGGAAGATCTGTTGTGTATCTTGTGGTGTACATGGATGATCTTTTGATGACAGGGAAAAATGAGAGCTATATATCATCCATAAAGAAAGATTTGAAAAAGATCTTTGAAATGACAGATATGGGACATCTCCACTATTACTTAGGAATTGAAGTCACTCAAAATCCTAAGTACATATTCCTATCTCAGAAAAAATATGTTGGAGAACTACTAAACAAATTTTGCATGACAGATTGCAATCCTATATCTACTCCAATGGAACAGAAAATGAAGCTCACATCAAGCGAATGAAAAGAATTTGAAGATGCGACCAAGTATCGACAACTTGTAGGAAGTATTATATACCTTACAACAACTAGACCAGATATTTCTTATGTTGTTGGCATACTTTCAAGGTTCATGCATAAACCTTGTGAAGGACACTGGTCAGCTGCAAAGAGGGTTCTAAGATACTTGAAGGGGACTCAAGACGTTGGACTCAAGTACTCTAAAGTAGATGACTTCAAACTTATTGGGTACTCAGACTCAGATTTTGATGGCGATAAGGAGACATGAGTATCAACTTCTGGATACACTATGAGTCTTGGATCAGCAGCTGTTTCATGGAGATCACGCAAACAATTAGTTCCAACAGATTCAACAACAGAAGCAAAATATGTGGCTGCAGCTGAAGCAATGAAAGAAATAGTATGGCTCAGGAAGATACTTGAAGATTTCCAAGAAAAACAAGAGAACTCCACTCCATTACTGGTCGACAATACTTCTGCAATCAAGCTGGATAAGAATCCTAGATTCCATGATCGAACCAAACACATCAACACAAAGTATCATTTGATTCGACACCATGTAGAAGCCAAGACAATCCATCTTCGACATTGTTCCACAAATGATCAAGTTGCAGACATCTTCACCAAAGCGCTTGGACGAGAAAAGTTTGAAAGGTTCAGAAACATGCTCGAACTTACGAACACCCCTTCAGATTAAGAGGGGGATTGTTAGAATATAATCCGTTAGGGATTATTGTAAATAAATAATAAATAGGAATATGAATAGATGCATAGGAAGATGAAACGGCTGGTTCTCAACCGCCACATTGTAATGTATAAATATTTGCATTTGGCTATGTAATACATTGAATCGGGAGTTATACCTAACAAAGGGAAATGTTTTCAGCCAACTATACAAGTGGAAAAGTCTTAAAGGTATGGACTGATTGTTGTTTTATTTAACTATGGGTATAAGAATTTATTGAAACAAACAGGAAAGGTTTAACAACAACAATGACAGCTAGAGGAAATGTATAAAGGATAATTGTATTCTTGATGAAGAGTTTGTAAACTCTTAGAGGAAAGAGAAAGTAGTGGTAGAACCTAAGGATCCAATGCAGGTTGGACAAGAATGGGACAAGTTGAATGTTCTCAGAGAAGAAGTGGATCTACAGAATCCAAAAATAGCAAAGGAAGTTTCTCAATAGGTTCTAGAGGAGAAGAACCAAGGATACCAAAAGGACAAGCTCAAGGAGAGATAGCTTGTTGAGGTATAGTATAAGGTATAAAGAATTGGTGAGAGGAGGCTTGGGAGCATTCCACAAGTGAACAAGATGAAGTTCACAGAAGAAAATAATATGGAGATGATGACTATTGGAAGACATTGTAAAGGTTCAAAGAAAATCCACAACATAAGAAAATATGTCAAGGCAGAAGAAATCAACATGAATGATCTAGAATTAGTTTCCATAGGATTGCAACTTATTTCTTTGGATATGCTACTACAGAAAGAGCTCCAGAGGAATGGATGGATCATGAAAAAGAAGAAGGTAAGATGCCATTCACTATAGGTGAAACTAAAGAAAAATATGTCTGCTATATTGAAGGAAGAACTCATGATAGTCGAGATTGAGATGGATGTTTTGGTATGTGAACTAGAACACATCCCATTGTTGGGAGAATATGTGAGTGAGGATGCAGAAAAGGAGAGACTAGTTGAAAGTCTCATGAATTTTGTAGAAAGTATAGATCAACTTATGGAGGCAATGACTATGAGGCCAAATGAGACCAAGAGGTCTTATGTTTCTAAGACGGATGATTTGTTTGTGATTACAGGTTTTGTCACAGATGATAGGAAATATTTTGAAACTTTCTTCATTTTTGATGAAGTCAAATATGATGAAGGAAGTCTCTCAAATGAGGAAAGGTATGCAGTATTGCAACAAAAGGAAATCATTGATGAGTTGCTTGATGGAGGAACACAGTCAATTAGAGATGATATGAAGATGAAGGAAGAAAAAGAAATGTGCAAAGACATTTCTATAGGGAAGAATCAAAATTACATTTCGATGAAGGAAAAAGTTGAACAGTCACCTTGGATTGTTATGAAGTTTGAAGAAAAAGAAGACGTGCTTTCCAAAAGCATGACGAAAAAATATAATTTTTTTGTAGTAAGAAGTGAGATGTTATCCTAGGAATATTGTATGCATCATGTAGCTCAGATTGTTGAAGAAATAGATGATGGTGAAAGTTTGATGTTATGTTCAGACCAACACAAAGGGAGGATGCTAGAGAAAAGATCAACAGGGACTTCAAAGTCTCATGTTTTTGAAACTAATATTTGGTTTTTGTTTGCATGTATTAAAGAAAGTGAAGGTAGATAGAGAAATAAATCTGTCATGACAAAAGAAGAGACTACATTGTCTCAAAAGGGTGATCAGTACCTAGAAGAACTTGCTGTTGCAGAGTTGGCTAATGGAGACAAAGAGAAAATTTCTAACCTTAGAAAGTATGATGAAGAGTTAAAAATGTTGGAATATTGATTGATCAATCCAAGGATTGATAAATATGACTACTTAATGCTTGATTGCAGCATTGGAAAATAGTAGATAGAAGGTTGAAACACTGAATTGTCCTGTAAGATAGTAGAGGGAAGTGGAGAGCCAAAGGAATGACAATAGTTTTAGAACAAGAAGATGCAAGAATACCAACCAAAGGATAGATTAGACATGGAGATTGAATAACTAAGGATGATGATGATGAATGTGTCTCAGAGAAGGAATGAAGAAAGAATGATTATTTACATCAACAAAGAAAAGAAGCAAAAAAACAACAAAAGACATATGACAGAAGAAGATTGCATAAGCAAAGCTAGTGGAGCATTGCAACAGAAAATATGGAAAGCAGGAGAACTGAAGATGACAAAGATAGATCAACATGTTGAGATGAATGACCAACTGTAGAACAAAGTTTGGGATCCTAGAATATTGAAGATGGAATATTATGACCAGGATGCCATATTTCTTTCTTCCTAGGGAGTATGATGCAGGAGAATCCTTCTCTCCATCCAAGTATAAGCTTAATGTTTGGACCAGACCTAGAAGGGGTCCTCATTTCCTGAATTAATAGTCCCTGAACTATTATATTGTAAATAAACCTATGTTTAAAAGTGTTTCTAGATGGACGATGAGTCATTTAGGAGAGTCACTAGCTGAATGAATGAGTCATAGAGTCAAAGTGCAAGTCATGTAACAAATCCCTCATCTAATGGTAGCGAGTCATAGGATAGGATTAAGAGTTTTCCTTAATTAGAATTAGTCAGCATATTGTTGAGTGTATTGAGGATTTGAACCATAATTGGTTCATGAATCTTGTTGTATAAATTCTGTAGGCCTTTAAGGAAATATGATGTAGCAAAATGATGTAAATCTAGATAAGGTGTATCCGAACAATGTAAATGTGGCTAAAAGGTAGCCAAACAATGTAAATATGGCTAGAGGTGGCCAATCAAGGAGAAATCAGTCCAAAATAAGATAGTTGGTCATAGTTGTGCTAGACTAATAGGATCAGAATGTAGGTTTTGAGATAATTTGTGAATGTATAGATTCATCATATTGAATGAAGAAAAGCCTATTTTGGCATATATCTGTGTAATTGCAACTTTGTCTGAGTGTAAGAATTTATGAGTTGAATGCTTGATTAACCTCTGTTAATGGTTGATAGGTCTGTGTGTTCCGTATTCTGAATTTAGGGATTTTAAGCATGAGCATATTTAAACAATGTCGACCAGTAATAACCAACTCTTAAAATCTTATGTGCTATTGTATCTCCCAAGAAATGAACTCCAACAGGCCCATCATGTAGTTATGCTACAACCTTATTTGCATCTTCACATTCCAAGCATCTTAGAAAAACTCCATCCTAGTTTTTTCTAAATAGCACTCCATCAATAATCTGATATAAGGCTGATTTTATACGTAATTATCTCCTTTGCTTGGGATTCCAATGTTCCGACAAATATCCTTCTTGAAGATAATGAATTAAATATCTATAACAGGAGTCTGGAGCTGTGAATAAAGGACATACATCCACCATGTGTACTTCAACTTCATTATCCCAACTGTTATCATCATTGTTTTGACTCTCAGCCATCAATTTACAGAGCCCTTGTCCTTTAACTACGGTTGCTGGTTTGAACTCTAGATCATATTCTTCGAAGGCAGTCACCCAGTTACCTCTTCTTTCTCCCAATCATTTTTGTACAAAAAGAGATTGTACTACTGGGTGCGGGACTATTACCTTGGTACGGTTCTTAAGTATATATGGTCTGAATTGATTCACCATTTTAAAAACTGTATAGGATTTGTTATCAACTACAGGATAGTTTAATTCAACCCCTTGAAGACTAGTGCTCATAAATGATATGGGGTACTCATCTCCCCCTTCTTCTTTCTGTGTAAGCACCACTGCTAGTGAATCATCTGAAGCAAAAGTGTACAAGATAAAATACTTTTCGAAGTTGGGACTTTTAAGTGATGGTGCATGAGCTATGGACATCTTGATCTTGTTCAATGCATCATTCTATGAATTAGTCCATTTGAATCACACACTTTGCTTGACCATTTGTTGCAATGGTTTGACTATTTCAACAAAGTCTGGCACAAACCTTCACACAAAATTGATTGTCCCCATAAAATATTGCATACCCTTTTTATTATGGGGTAATGGATTTGTTCTATAGATTTAATTTTCTCTGGATCAATGGAGATCCCTTCTTTAGAAATAACATGACCTAATAGCTTTCCTTCCGTAACAACAAACTGTTAAATTTTCATATGATCTAGATCATTAGTATTTCATTTCAATTTCATAACAAAAGCATATAAATAGGATCACTGAAATATAGATAAGCACAACCATACAAAAAGAACACAAAGATTTATACTGGGAAAACCCTAAAGGGAAAAACCCAGCAAAAGCTTCCTCAATATAGATGCCCCAAAATGTAAAAGATAAAACCAACAAGGAGATCAAAGCCTGATCCTCCTCCTTCTCCAGCTACTTCTCTCTCCTCCACTAATGTGCTACACAAGTGAGAGTGTGTGTTCCAAATGAGGAGCGCTACACCTCTATTTATATTTATCTGTTTACTTAAGTTAATTCATCCGACATGTAGGCTCGAGTTACACATGTAGGCTCAAGTAACCACACTAGGGTGCTAATGACCCACCTTTACAATTAGAGGGGAATACCTCATGACTCTTATTAGTTCTTCCGATTAGAAGCATCGGGGTACAAAGTAATACAAGTGGTTCTTCTGGTAGGACCATCAGGGACCACAAAGAAATACATATAGAATATTCTTCGAAGTTACAATATTTCAACACTCCCCCTTAACAAGAAGGGTATTCTACAACAACATCAACAACAACAATAATAGGAGAGAAATAGAGGACATCATCAACATCATCAGGGTAACACATCTATAAATCATTGGAAGCTTTTCTACATCATGTAATCTTCATCTTCAATCTTTAGTCTTCAGCATCATCAATACTTTGACCACTTCGATCATCAACATCTTCAGCATCTTGACTTTTCAATCAGTAGCAACATCTTTAGCACTTTTTCCTTTCAATTAGAAACATCTTCAGCACTTTGACCTTTCGATCAGCAACAACATCTTCGACACTTTGATATTTTGATCAGCAACATCTTCAGCACTTTGACCTTTCGATTAGCAATATCAACATCAGCACTTTGATCTTTTGATCAGTAGCATTATCATCGCACTCTGATATTTCGATCTGAAACATCATCATACTCTGATATTTTGATCAGAACCATCATCATCAAAACATCGTCATACTCTGATCAGAAACATCATCATCAAAACATCATCATACTTTGATCTTTCGATCATAAACATCATTATCAAAACATCATCATACTATGATATTTCGATCAGAAACATCATCATCAAAGCATCATCGTACTCTAATCTTTCAATCAGTATGTCATCATCATCGTCATCATACTTCTAATCTTTTGATCAATACATCATCATCATCATACTCTGATCTTTTGATCAGTACAACATCATCATCATCATCATATTTCTGATCTTTTGATCAATACGTCATCATCATCATACTCTGATCTTTCAATCAGTACGACATCATCATTATCATCATCATATTCTGATATCATCATCATCACATTCTGATATTTCGATTAGGAACCATCATCATCATCAGGAACTTCTGATCTTTCGATTAGGAAACATCATCATCATCATACTCTGATCTTTCGATCAGAAAACATCATCATCATCAGCAACTTCTGATCTTTCGATTAGAAAACATCATCATCATCAACAATAGCCTGCAAGCCACAGTACAAAGACATAGAAGTATTTGGATCTCTTTTGGACTTAAAGTCTAGGGATGATGCAAACCTACCACATTCTTGACAACCGAGGTCACTGGATCCATTTTGAACTAAGGTTCATAGAAGATACAATCCTACCACCATCTTGATGACCGAAGTCACCGGATCCATGTTGAACAGAAGTTCACGGATGATACAATCCTACCACCTTCTCGATGACCGAAGTTCACCGTATCCATTCTGAACCGAGGTTCATGGATGATGCAATCCTACCACCTTCTCAATGACTAAAGTTCACCAGATCCATTCTGAACCGAAGTTCACGGATGATGCAATCCTACCACCTTCTCGATGACCGAAGTTCACCGGATCCATTCTGAAACGAGGTTCACAGATGATGCAATCCTACCACCTTCTCGATGACCGAAGTTCACTGGATCCATTCTGAACCAAAGTTCACAGATGATACAATCCTACCACATTCTCAATGACCGAAGTTCACGGGATCCATTCTGAACCGAAGTTCACGGATGATACAATCCTACCACATTCTCGATGATCGAAGTTCACCGAATCCATTCTGAACCAAGGTTCACGAATGATACAATCCTACCACATTCTCGATGACCGAAGTTCATCGGATCCATTCTGGACATATGTCCCGGGATGATACAGTCCCTCTTCATTCTTGAGGACCGAGGTCATTATATCACTTTATAGAAAGTGCCTAGGGATGATACAATCCCACCACATTCTCGAGGACTGAAGTCATCGAATCTATTATGAACATATGTCCCGGGATGATACAATCCCTCTTCATTCTCGAGGACCAAGGTGACCGGATCACTTTAGGGAAAGTGCCCAGGGATGATACAATCCCACCACCATCTCGATGAATGAAGTCACCAGATCACTTTAGGGCAAGTGCCCAAGGATGATACAATCCCACTGCAACATCACTACTCCCCCTTTCGGGGAAGGTCTTTTCGAACCACACCAAGCTTGTCTCAAAAGAGTTCGAACTTTTCTCGGGACAGAGGTTTCGTCAACACATCAACATCTAAACCATCATCATCTACATATTCAGTATGTGAATACTGGACTATCACCATCTATATCTCCAGTATGTGAATACTGAAAGCATCATCATCTATATATTCAATGGATAAATACTGAAAGCATCATCACCTCTATATTTAGTATAGAAATACAGAATCACCATCATCTGTATCTATAGTATGTAAATACTGAAACATCATCTATATCTTCAGTATGGGAATACTGAAATCATCATCATCTATATATTCATTATAGAAATACCGAATCACCATCATCTGCATCTATAGTATGTAAATACTAAAACATCATTATCTGCATCTTATCTCGTATGTAGAAATACCGGATTTCTATGTGTTACGACGGAACATAGGGTTCTTTGTCATCACAACTCTAGTTATCACATATAATCATTGTAGTATCCATCTTCAGGTCAAAGAGACCTGATATCAGCTTCTGAAGCCATATGGATTCAAAAATTAGTAGAGCAATTTGTTATGTATTCTGCTTCAGTCGTGCTAGGAGAAACATTGGACTATTTCCTGCTAAACCATGAATTCATAGCAGACCCCAAACAAAAGCATCTACCTGATGTGCTTTTCCTGTCTGAGATACTTCCAGCCCAATCTGCATCTGTATAGTCATACAATCTGTAATCATGGTTTCCATCATAGTATAGACCAAAGTCTATAGTCCCTTTTAGATATCTCATCACATGTTTTGCGGCTATCAGGTGAACCCATCTAGGTTGAACTAGATATTGACTCAAGGTGTTCACATCAAAACAAATGTATGGTCTGGTATTTGTTAAGTACATCAATGACCCAATAATCTGTCTGTATTGAGTCACATCCACTAACTCTGATGAGTCATCGGCTAATAACTTCAGGTTGGAATCCATGGGTGTGGCCATGGCTTTTCATTCAAACATATAAAATCTTTTCAAAACTTGCACTGCATACTTTCCCTGATTGAGAAAGATTCCTTCATACTTCCAGACCTAGGAAATAAAGTATTAGACCAAGGTCTAAATTCTTCAGCGGACTTCTTCTTGCATTCTACAATTTGTTTCTCATTCGTTGTCAGAAATAGATCATCCACATATAATAATATGATGACAAGTTCATCTTCTACAACTTTGAGATAAAGGTTAGGATCAACTTTACTCTTGGTAAAGCCCATGCTGGAAAGGAAGCTATCTATCCTCTCATACCAAGCTCGAGGGGCTTGTTTAAGAACATATAAGGCCTTCTTTAACTTGCATACGTGAGTATGTCTGTCTTCAACTTCAAATCCTTGTGGCTGTTCTATGTATACTTCTTCTTCAATCACATCATTCAGAAAAGCTGTTTTCACATCCATCTGGTGTAAGTTCCACTTCATCATGGATGCAAGTGCCATGATAGCTCTAATCGAAGTATACTGTGCTACTGGGGCAAATGTCTCTTCATAATCAGTGCCCTCTTTCTGAGAGAAACCTCTGGTCACAAATCTTGCTTTATACTTCTCGATACTTCCATCAGCCGCATGCTTTATTTTAAATATCCATTTGGAGGATACCACATTCTTTCTTTCTAGTTTGAGTATTATATCCCAAACATCATTCTAGTATTCTTTCATCATAACATCTTCCATGAGTTCATCTTGTCAGGTCATCAACATATTCTAGTCTTTTGCATTCAACCTTGAAGGTTGGAACCCACTTTACTCTTGGTAAAGTCTCGATCCATCAAGAAGCTGTCCATCATGTCGTACCATGTCGAACTCAGATATCTTTTGTAGTCACTCCCCCTGAAGTGGAGTATCATCTTCCTTCTTCATTCTATACATGTGGTTCTATGCTTGATATAAGAAACAAATTTGTAAACAAAATTAAAAATTGTGCAATATTGTTGTTAAAATTAAAGTCATATTAAAACCAATGTAAAGGAAATAATAATGTAAACTATGAAATCTAAATTCTTCATGCATGATCAAAGTCAACTATATTTAAACAAATTCAAGTATTATCTTTGTTATATATTTTACATAGTCATATATGTTCAATTATATATCCAACTATAAATTAATATATACTTACATATACCAAAGTCAATGCACTATTAAAACAATATGTTTTTAATATACCTATTAAAAAACAAGATTTTTTCAATATGTCCCTTTTTACTCTACTAATAGTGCAATTTGTCAAGGTATGCAAAATGGATCAAATAATTTTTTATGTGGAATAAATCTTTAGCATGAATTTGTGGATGTAAATTGCAATTTTTGAGAGGAAGACTTATAAGCGAACATTTCATGCCTACTTGAAATATATTATCATATTATAAATTGTTAGTAAGGCCAAGTGGAGGTTGTTTCTACTTTAGAAGCAATATGGCATTGGGGTTATGATACATTTATCTTATGTTTATGTCTTTATATGTCAACGCTGATCCTTTGGTATTTATATTTTAAAATGGATTATTAATAAAATAATGGAAAGTGTTTGAGGAATGTTATCCCTATTAATCGTGGAATGTTGATTAAACATATAAATAAAATCTTAGTGTTAATTGCGTTGATCTATTTTCTAGAATGTATATAAACAAACAATTTATGACTAAGGTAATTCATTTTATGTGTGCATTGAATAATTGTTGTTTATGAAATGCCCTGAACATCAATAAGTTAATCTTGTTGATGGATATTTATTCACTTGAAAGTAAAGTTGAATGGTGACTAAATGCATGAAACCAATCTAGAGTGGGATGCTAAATAAGATATGATAACTTAGTATGCTTTTGACCTCTTGATTTTGAGGAAGTTCATATAATGCTTAAGTCTATTTATATGAAATTATTTCATTTGGATTGTGATTGTGATAACTTATAATCATTTAATGTCATTATATCCATTATGTTGATTTGCTATGTTGATTAAACATGTTTACATACTTGATTATTAAATGACCTTCATGGTAATAGTTGTTAATATTAATTTTATAAAAAGAAAGAACATGCTGAACTTACAAATAAAAATTATTCACATAAAAATAATTACAAAAGAGCTTGAAGTTCCACATTTTTTTTTATCATTGACATCGTGGTTGTAAATGATTGTTAAGTTTTCATATCCAACATCATAATAATTTTATAAAAAAAAACAACATGCCGATGTTACAATTGGAAAGGTTTCATAATTCCTTAAAGACCATGAAGTTCCACATCTTGAACATTATGGTTGTAAATTGTTGGCGAAGCCCACCAACAAAGATTCGTTGATACGGGTTCCCACTCTGTCGACGCCCTACAGCGCAATCTCTGTGAGCACTGGCCCAGACAGGTTTTAACCTACCCGAAAACGTCTGTGGAGTAGACAAGGTCTCACCCGAGGCGTTCAAGGGAGAGTTGTCATAATCAATTTTTTGACAGTGGGGAAGGAGGATATGGGGATCCGACAGAGGGAGATCATAACTTATTCGATCCTCATACAATATAAAAAAATTGAAGAATTATTCAAGGAACATCATAGCGCATCAAGCATAAATTATAACAACTTAAAACCAATAGATCACATTGATATAGCAGGAATAGGCTGAATCACATCTATAACATGTCATTTCAACAAAACAAAGCCGCAACATCACAAAAGATCTGTAACAATAGACAAGAATTGAGCCATACACATCACATCATATATTAATCTTACGTAAATACACCACATTACATAATCCTTCTCCAAAACTGGAGACTACATACATCAGAAAGAAGCCCAGATAAAATCGCAGTCAAGATAGGAAAATATCCATAAGATAGATCACACCAGATTGTATCCCTTATAATCGTGCATGCAATACAATTGTTCACAACTTCTCACATATGATGCTCTATCTCTATCTCTCTATCTCTATGACTATCCAAAATGGATCTATAAAAAGGCTTATGCCTTTACATTAAGGGTCCACTAATAACTGACTTCTAACCGCTAATGACCTATTGCAACAAAACTTGGTCAAAATATACATAAAATATTCAAAAATGGTTATTTTCCTGATTATCATGCCAATATGCCCTTTCACGGTACCACATGAGCTTGCGCAGCTGTCGTGATGCTGCGCAACTCACTTGTCCCAAACCCCTTGCTAACAGGCCCCCAACACAGTTTCGTGGCTCGTACTCAAGCCATGTCAGGTTGACAGGGTGTGTGCCGACGTCTTGTCTTTAAAATCTACAAACTGTTGTGCAACTTCACAGACCTGCAACTGGAATTGACTGGTGATACTCTGACAATTAATCAGAGTCTGCTGGATGGGGTGCTCCTCACTCGCCTTACTGTCAACCAGTTGTCGCTTCTCTTGAATGGCCTGGAGCATGGCGACGGCCTTAACAGCCAACTGGCAACCAATTTCTTGGAATTCATTGAGATGCTTGTGACACTTTTGTTGGCGTTCTTGTGTCTTGGCAACTCGTTGTTGTAGATCCTTTAGCTTTGTGGCTCGGGTGATTTCCACCATCAGCAGCATGGCCTTCAACGACATCTTCAGGGTTGTCAACTCACCCTTTGCCTCTTGCACCTATGCAATCAGCTGATTAAGCTGCTCATCTTGAACAATACTTTGCCAAAACTGTCTGGTTGTCTCCATAATAGTTTTAGCTTCTTGCTCCATGGTGCCGAACTAAGTGGAAATTTCTTCAATGGAGGTCTTGCGCTTCGCAACTTGCTCCGGCGGCGTTGTGGTGATCCAGGAGGATATTTGCGGCCACCCACCTATTTCTCTTGGACCCCCACCACTATTTCTTTTAGTTTTCCAGTTTCCTTAATTGTAGCAGAATTTACTATTTTTGGTAGTTTTCGGGTCCTAAACTTTCGGAGCCATTTTGAGGCCCTAAACGACGTTTTTTCGGCATCGAATGGTACGACAAATATGAGTCTATTCCAAAATCAATATTTATTGTTTATGGATGTATTCCTTAGACAAATATTTCTAACGATGTATCATGCATGTCAAACAGAGGTAGTATGCTAAAGTTACGACCCCAGGAAATTGATGTACCAAGTTACCCAACGGGGCCCACATTAAGGCGTTTCACCTCCTAGGGTAAGGTTTTTGGATGTGTAGGGTTTCCATTGTTTCTCAATAATATATAGGCCTTCGCGCCTCATTGTAACACAGAGTTCAGAGGCATGTAGCTGCCACATCTCTTCTCAGAGATAAGCTACTAGCACTCTAGCTAGTTTATTTCCATTTTATATGTAAACCAGTTTCAGTTATTGATTAATGAAATGAAGTGTTATTTCCACTGCATATTTGTTTCTATGGTTATTTGTGTATTCTGTTGCATTCTTGCATAAATCTGGATCAGTGGTATCAGAGCAATCTACTCTTTCTTGATCCTTCTTTGCATGTCCCCAACGAGGGTGGGGTATAAAGAGTTAGTGCTTGATTTGGTTGAACCTTTGCAAGATCAGCCTTGCAAATATTGACGGCCACCAATGGGGGATGAAAAGAAAGATGAGGGCATAGAAGATCCTATCAAAATGTTGCTCGAGGAGGCCCTTGAAAAAAAAAGGAACTCGATGATGGATAACTTCGTCGAGATCCTTCAACGACTTCCCACTGGCGGCGCATCTGCATCTAGCAGCCACTCTGGAGGCGCAACCCCTTTTAAGGTACAAGTAAACTTTGACATTCACATATTTTATGGTCAAATAGATGCAAATGCCATAGATAGATGGTTGAATCTATTAGAAGGGTATTTCTCCGTTCATGACTTTTCTGATTGGGAAAAGATTACTTTTTCTCTACTCAAAGCTGCCCCCCATGTCAAGGATTGGTGGGAAACCTACTGTGCGAGAAAGGATGAGGAGGAATGCTCTCTGTTCTCAGCTGTACCCACTTGGAATTCTTTTCAATATGCCATAAGGGGACAATATTATCCAGTGGGGAGCTACGAGGACAAGTACATCCAATGGACTACGCTGCAGCAGCAAAGAGATCAAGATGTGCATGAGCTGATGAATCTGTTCCATACCCTTTGCACCAAGTTGGGTATCAAAGATTCAGAGAAACATTTGGTGCTAAAGTACTGTAGTTGTCTACATAGATACATTCAGGAGTAAATGGAGTTCCTCGACATCTCCTCGCTTGGTACAACATATTGGTATGCTTCCAAAATTGAGCAAAAATTCAAACAGAAAAAGTGAGACTTTGGATCTGTGAATCAGAAGCAAGGGAAAGGTGCCCCCAAACCGCAGAACCAAGGACACAGCCAAGGCATGGCAACTCAAGAAAACTTGCCAAATCCGTAAGCAAAGATCAACACTGCAAAGCCAAAGAAGGAAGCGGGAAAGTGGTGCAAGTTCCATAAGAGCCCCACTCACAACACAAGCAAGTGTCTAGCTAAGCAGTGACTGGTGGCCGAGATAAAGGCTTCTGAATCAGATGCATACTTCAACACTGAATCAAAACCCAAGAAAGGGAATGATAGAGGGAAGAATATTATTGATGCAGAGCCCAATTCCACCGTTGCCACCACAAAGATCCAAAAGGAAGAACCAGAAGATTCAGAGGAGGAGGAGCATCTTTTCCACTCCTATATGTGGGTAAAGGGTTCCCCACTACAGTTCATTGCTGACAGTGGGAGCCAAAAGAACCTGATTTCAGCAGAGGTCGTGAAGCGGTTGGGTTTTCTGACCACAGCACACCCACAGCTGTACACCATCGGGTGGCTTCACCAAGGACGAGATATTCACGTCAGCTAGCAGTGCCGCCTTCCCTACAGCATCAAGCCCTTCACTGATGAGATATTATGTGATATTGCTCCTCTTGATGTTTGTGATATATTATCAGGTCAACCATACTTATGGAAGAGACATGCTGTGTATGAGTCCCGGCCTCGTGCTGTTATTATTACGTTGGGAAATAATTTTTACAGGATACCAGAGGTACCACCCCCTGCCACTATCTCTTTGGTTACTGCAAAACAATGCAGTAAGCTCATTTCCAAAACCAGGAAGTTTGTTTTCTTGATGATCTGCCCTCAGGGAAAGAAGAATATCGTGGCCACAACCTCTAGACAGGGCCCCTCCGCACGACAACAACAAATGGACAAGGTTGTGGAGGAGTACTGGGACATATTCACCTCACCCACCGGGGTGCCTCTCCATTGTCAAGTCAAGCACCCCATCGATCTAACCCCAGGTGCACTGCTGCCCAATGGAACAATCTATCGATGCTCTGTTCTGGAGAATGATGAAATCAAGAGGCAAATTCAGGAGCTGCTACAGAAGGGTCACATCTGGCCAAGTTTATCGCCCTATGGGAGCCTGATCATGTTGGTACAGAAGAAGGATGGGACTTGGAGACCCTGTATTGACTGTCGAGTGCTGAACAAGATCACTATCCAGAATAGGTACCCGATCCCACAAATAGATGACCTCCTAGACCAGCTTAAAGGGGAAAAATATTTTAGCAAGATCGACTTAAATTCCGGGTATCACCAGGTACCGATCGAACCAACCGATGTATGGAAGATTGCCTTCAAAGCTAAGGAGTGCCTTTTCGAATGGTTGGTCATGCCTTTTGGGTTGACGAATGCTCCTGCAACCTTCATGAGACCGATGGACGACATCTTGCGGCCATTCACCAACTCATTTGTAGTAGTGTACTTGGATGACATTCCGATCTTCAGCCATACTTGGGAAGAGCACCTCCACCACATCCGACAGGTCCTCCAAACATTGCGGATGCACAAGTTGTGTGCCAATTTGGACAAGTGCACTTTTGGCATGACCCAGGTTCAATATCTAGGATACATTATTGATGAGTGTGGGGTACATGTGGATCCAACCAAGATCCAATTCATTCGGGATTGGCCAACCCCAACTACTCTAACAGAGCTTCGCAGCTTTTTGGGGCCTTGCTAATTTGTACTGCAGGTTCGTGTTGGGATTCTCTCATATCACTTGGCCCTTGAGTCAAGTCACCAAGGGAGGAGTGCAAGCAAAATTCTTTTGGTCGGAAACTTAGCAAAAGGCATTTGCAAAATTGAAACATCGCCTCTGCTGTGCCCCAGTTCTCACATTACCAAACTTGCAACAACCATTTGAGATCGAGACAGATGCTTCTAACTATGCTATTAGGGCAGTCCTTACTCAACAAGGTCATCTAGTGGCATATCACAGTGAGACACTATCCGACATAGTACACAAATATCCCACTTATGACAAAGAAATGTATTCCATTGTACAGGCTTGCTGACAATGGAAGAATTACATTTTGGGGAAGGAAATGATCATCCATACAGACCACCAACCCCTGTGGTTCATGCAGACACAAAGGAAGTTACAGAATGATCGCCATCAGAAGTGGTCCACATATCTATAATAGTTTCATTTGAACATCAAGTACAAGAAGGGAAGCACCAATAATGTTCTACACTACCTCAGCCGACCACCGATCATGGTGATAACGACTGTGCTCAACTCTTGTGGGCATGAGACTTTTGATTGGCTGCTTCTCTATAGGCGCGACCCAGAATTCAGCCACACATACCAGATGCTCCTGGAGGGAAACCCAGTTCCAAAATTTCACCTCCAGGATGTACTACTATGTCACATGGGACACCTTTGTGTTCCTTCAAGCGAGCGTGCCAAGATGATTTGGGAAGCACACTACAGTCTGGTCGCTGGGAATTTTGGGGTCGAGAAAACAATGGCAGTACTGCAGAAGTATTTCTATTGGCCAAACCTTCGACAAGACATCGGGAAGTACATCCGATCCTGCACTGCCTGCGCCATTGCCAAACCATCCATCAAGAAGCAAGGCCTCTATACTCTATTTCCTACCCCTAGTCGACCTTGGGAATCCATCTCCATGGATTACATGTCAGGCCTTCCTTCTACTAAGCATGGAAATGACTGTGTGTTTGTGGTCATTGACAAATTCTCAAAGATGGCCATAATGGCGGCCTGCAAGAAGAATATCACAGCAGAAGCCACTGCTAAACTCTTCTTTGAATGAGTGTGGGTACACTTTGGGATCCCACAGTCTATAATCTCAGACTGGGACAATAGGTTCCTTAGTACATTTTGGTCTAGCCTATGGTCAATGCTAGACACCAAGCTCACAAAGTCTACAGCTTTCCATCCCCAGACTGATGGCTAGACAGAGGTCGTCAATAGGATGATCGTACAAATTTTGTGCATGTACAAATCAAAGCATCCACGCACATGGGATGAGAGCCTCCCCTATGTACAACACAGCTATAACTGGGCCCTCGATAGCTCAACCAACCATAGCCCCTTTCAGGTGGGCTTGGGATTCCAGCCACTATGTCCCATTGACGTAGCCATGCCATTTGCAGCTACTCATGCTGATTCAACTCATATCCAGTCTGAAGTTTCCAAGGCAAACAACTTCATTGAGCACATTAAGCACATTCACCAACAGGTTCATGACATATTGGAAAGATCCAATGCTAAGTACAAGCACCGACATGATCATCATCAGGTGCAACACAACTTCCAGGCGGGCAACAAAGTGTGGCTACATCTGCAGAAGGAGCGCCTCGCTGGACCCCACCGCAAGATTTTCCCGCTCTGATATGGGCCATACACCATCACCAAGTCTCGGGGACAATTCCTTTGAGCTTAGTATTCTACCATTCCTTGGTCTACACCTAGTGTTCAATATGGACCTCCTTCGGCCCTACTTTCCACCTCTACTGGACTCATCAGATGTGGCAGAACAACTCACACGAACAGAGTTAAACCCTGACTGCATGGAACAAGCCACAACTAATCGGATTATGGACACACAGGTCAAGAACACCTACCAGCAGAAGCTCTAGCTATATCGAGTTGTCAAAGCAGGCCAGCTTTTTCACCAGGGACCAAGTTCAATAGAAGTTTCCTCATCTCATGGAGGAACTCAACGCAATGGGGACCATTGCTTCCTAAGGGGGGAGGAATGATCCAAGAGGATATTGGTGGCCACCCACCTATTTCTCTTGGAACCCCAACATTGTTTCTTTCAGTTTTCCAATTTCCTTAATTGTAGCAAAATTTACTATTTTTGGCAGTTTTTAGGTCCTAATTTTTTGGAGCCATTTTGAGGCCCTAAACAACGTTTTTTCAGCATTGAATGGTCCGAAAAATACAAGTGTGTTTCATTCCGGACTCAACATTTTTCATTTATGGATGTAGTCTTTAAACAGATCTTTCTAACAATGTATCATGCACGTCAAACGGAGGTAGTATGCTAAAGTTACGACCCCAGGAAATTGATGTACCAAGTTATCCAACGGGGCCCACATTAAGGCATTTCACCTCCTAGGGTTAGGTTTTTGGATGTGTAGGGTTTCCATTGTTTCTCAATAATATATAGGCCTTCGAGCCTCATTGTAACACAGAGTTCAGAGGCATGTAGCTGCCACATATCTTCTCAGAGATAAGCTACCAACACTCTAGCTAGTTTATTTCCATTTTGTATGTAAACCAGTTTCAGTTATTGATTAATGAAAATAAGTGTTATTTCCACTGCATATTTGTTTCTATGGTTATTTGTGTATTCTGTTGTGTTCCTACATAAATCCAGATCAGTGGTATCAGAGCAAACTGCTCTTTCTCGATCCTTCTTTACATGTCCCCAAGAAGGGCGGGGTATAAAGAGTTAGGGCTCGATCTAGTTGAACCTTTGCAAGATCGGCCTCCCAAATCTCGACGGCCACCCATGGGGGATGAAAAGAAAGATGAGGGCATAGAATATCCTATCAAAATGTTTCTCGAGGAGGCCCTTGAAAAAAAAAGGAACGCGATGATGGATAACTTCGTCGAGATCCTTCAACGACTTCTCACTGGCGGCGCATCTGCATCTAGCAGCCACTCTGGAGGCACAACCTCTTTTAAGGTACAAGTAAACTTTATAATTCCCATATTTGATGGTCAAATAGATGCATATGTCGTAGATAGATGGTTGAATATATTAGAAGGGTATTTCTCAGTTCATGACTTTTCTAACTGGGAAAAGATTACTTTTTCTCTACTCAAAACCGCCCCCCATGTCAAGGACTGGTGGGAAACCTACTGTGCGAGAAAGGACAAGGATGAACCCTCTTTGTTCTCAGCCGTACCCACTTGGAATTATTTTCAATATTCCATAAAGGGACAATATTATCTGGTGGGGAGCTACGAGGACAAGTACATCCAATGGACTATGCTGCGGCAACAAAGAGATCAAGATGTGCATGAGTTGACGAATCTGTTCCATACCCTGCGCACCAAGTTGGGTATCAAAGATTCAGAGAAAAATTTGTTGCTGAAGTATTGTAGTTGTCTACACAGATACATTCAGGAGGAAATGGAGTTCCTCGACATCTCCTTGCTTGGTACGGCATATCGGTATGCTGCCAAAATTGAGCAAAAATTCAAACAGAAAAAATGAGACATTGGATCTGCGAATCAGAAGCAAGGGAAAGGTGCCCCCAAACCGCAGAACCAAGGACACAACCAAGGCATGGCGACTTAAGGAAACTTGCCAAAGCCACAAGTAAAGAGAAACACTGCAAAGCCGAAGAAGGAAGCAGGAAAGTGGTGCGAGTTCCATAAGAGCCCCACTCACAACACAAGTGAGTGTCGAACTAAGCAGTCACTGGTGGCTGAGATAAAGGCTTCTGAATCAGATGCATACTCCAAAAATGAATCAGAACTCGAGAAGGGGAATGACAGAGGGAAGAATATTATCGATCTAGAGCCCAATGCCACCATTGCCACCATGAATATCCAAAATGAAGAACTTGAAGATTCAGAGGAGGAGGAGCATCTTTTCCACTCCCAGATGTGGGTAAAGGGTTCCCCGCTACAGTTCATTGTCGACAGTGGGAGCCAAAAGAACCTGATTTTAGTAGAGGTCATGAAGCGGTTTGGTTTGCTGACCACAACACACCCACAGCTGTACACCATCGGGTGGCTTCACCAAGGACGAGATCTTCACGTTAGCCAGCAGTGCCGCCTTCCCTACATCATCAAGCCCTTCATTGATGAGGTATTATGTGATATTGCTCCTCTTGATGTTTGTGATGTATTATTAGGTCAGCCATACTTATGGAAGTAACATGATGTGTATGAGTCCTGGCCTTGCGCTGTTATTATTACGTTGGGAAATAATTTGTACAGGATACCAGAGGTACCACCCCCTACCACTATCTCTTTTTTTACTGCAAAACAATGCAGTAAGCTCATTTTGAAAACCGGGAAGTTTGTTTTCTTGATGATCTGCCCTAAGGGAAAGAAGAAGATCATGGCCACAACCTCCAAACAGGGCCCCTCTACACTACAACAACAAATGGACAAGGTCGTGGAGGAGTACCGGGACATATTCACCTCACCCACTGAGGTGCCCCTCCACTGTCAAGTCAAGCACCCCATCGATCTAATCCTAGGTGCGCCGCTGCCCAATGGACTGATCTATCAACGCTCTGTTTTGGAGAATGATGAAATCAAGAGGAAAATTCAAGAGATGCTACAAAAGGGTCACATCCGGCCAATTTCATCGCCCTGTGGGAGCCCGATCGTGTTGGTACAGAAGAAGGATGGGACTTGGAGAGTCTGTATTGACTATCAGGCTCTAAACAAGATCACTGTCCGGAATAGGTACCCGATCCCACAAATCGATGACCTCCTAGACCATCTTAAAGGGGCGAAATATTTTTTCAAGATCGACTTAAAGTTCGGGTATCACCAGGTACCGATCGAACTGACCGATGTATGAAAGACTGCCTTCAAATCCAAGGAGGGCCTTTTCAAATGGTTGGTCATGCCTTTTAGGCTGACAAATGCTCCTGCAACCTTCATGAGATTGATGGACGACATCTTGTGGCCATTCACCAACTCATTTGTAGTAGTGTACTTGGATGACATCCTGATCTTCAGCCAGACTTGGGAAGAGCACCTCCACCACATCCAACAGGTCCTCCAAACATTGCGGATGCACAAGTTGTGTGCCAATTTGGATAAGTGCACTTTTGGCATGACCCAGGTTTAGTATCTAGGATACATTATTGATGAGTGTGGGGTAAATGTGGATCCAACCAAGATCAAAGTCATTCAGGATTGGCTAGCCCCAACTACTCTAACAGAGTTTCATAGCTTTTTGGGCTTTGCTAATTTGTACCGCAGGTTTGGGTTGGGATTCTCTCATATCACTTGGCCCTTGAGTCAAGTCACCAAGGGAGGAGTGAAAGCAGAATTCTTTTGGTCAGAAACTCAGCAAAAGGCATTTGCAAAATTAAAACATCGCCTTTGCTGTGCCCTAGTGCTCACATTACCAGACTTGCAACAACCATTTGAGATCGAGACAGATGCTTCTGACTATGATATTAGGGAAGTCCTTACTCAACAAGGGCATCCAGTGGCATATCACAGTGAGACACTGTCTGACACAGTCCAAAAATATCCCACTTATGACAAATAAATGTATTCCATTGTACAGGCTTGCCAACAATGGAAGCATTACATTTTGGGGAAGGAAATGATCATCCATATAGACCACCAACCCCTGCACTTCATGCAGACACAAGGGAAGTTACAGAACGATCACCATCAGAAGTGGTCCACATATCTACAACAGTTTCATTTGAACATCAAGTACAAGAAGGGAAGCACCAATAATGTTGTAGACTGCCTCAGCCGACCACCGATCGTGGTGATAACAACTGTGCTCAAATCTTGTGGGCACGAGACTTCTGATTGGCTACTTCTCTACATGAGCGATCCAGAATTCAGCCACACATACCAGATGCTCCTGGAGGGAAACCCAGTTCCAAAATTTCACCTCCAGGATGTACTACTATGTCACATGGGACACCTTTGTGTTCCTTCACGCGAGCATGCCAAGATGATTTGGGAAGCGCACTACAGTCGGGTCGCTAGGCATTTCGGGGTTGAGAAAATAGTGGCAATACTGCAGAAGTATTTCTATTGGCTGAACCTTCGACAGGACATCGGGAAGTACATCCGATCCTGCACTGCCTGCGCCATTGCCAAACCATCCATCAAGAAGCAAGGCCTCTATACTCCATTTCCTACCCCTAGTTGACCTTGGGAATCCATCTCCATGGATTACATGTCAATCCTTCCTTCTACTAAGCATGGAAACGACTTTGTGTTTGTGGTCGTTGACAGATTCTCAAAGATGGCCATAATGGCGGCCTGCAAGAAGAATATCACAGCAGAAGCCACTGCTAAACTCTTCTTTGAACGAGTGTGGGTACAATTTGGGATCCCACAGTCTATAATCTCAGACCAAGACAACAATTTCCTTAGTACATTCTGGTCTAGCCTATGGTCAATGCTAGACACCAAGCTCACAAAGTGCACAGCTTTCCATCCCCAGACTAATGGCCAGATAGAGGTCGTCAACAGGATGATCGTACACATTTTGCACATGTACAACTCAAAGCATCCACACACATGGGATGAGAGCCTCCCATATGTACAACACAGCTATAACTGGGTCCTCCATAGCTCAACCAACCATAGCCCCTTTCAGGTGGGCTTGGGATTCCAACCACTATGTCCCATTGACGTAACCATGCCATTTGTAGCTACTCAGGCTGATTCAGCTCATATCCAGTCTGAAGTTTCCAAGGAAAACAACTTCATTGAGTGCATTCAGCACATTCACCAATAGGTTCATGACATATTGGAAATATCCAATGCTAAGTACAAGCAGTGACATGATAATCATGAGGTGCAACACAATTTCCAGGTGGGCGACAAAGTGTGGCTACATCTGCAGAAGGAGCGCCTCACTGGACCCCACCACAAGCTTTGCCAGCTCTGATATGGTAAATACACCATCAACAAGGCTGTTGGGGACAATGCCTTCGAGCTCAGTATTCTACCATTCCTCGGTATGCACCTAGTGTTCAATGTGGACCGCCTTCAGCCCTACTTTCCACCTCTACTGGACACATCAGACATGGAAGAACAACTCACACCAACAGAGTTAAACCCTGATTGCATGGAACAAGGCACAACTAATCGGATTATAGACACACAGGTCAAGAACACCCACCAACAGAAGATCTAGCTATATCGAGTTGTCAAAGCAGGCCAACTTCTTCACCAGGGACGAAGTTCCACACAAGTTTCCTCATCTCATGGAGGAACTCAACGCAATGGGGACCATTGCTTCCTAAGGGGGGAGGAATGGTCAAAGAGGATATTGGTGGCCACCCACCTATTTCTATTGGACCCCCACCATTGTTTCTTTAAGTTTTCTAGGTTCCTTAATTGTAGCAAAATTTACTATTTTTGGCAGTTTTCGGGTCCTAAACTTTCAGAGCCATTTTGAGGCCCTAAACGACGTTTTTTTGGCATTGAATGGTCCATCAAAGATGAGTCGATTTTGTTTCAGACTTGATATTTGTCATTTATGGATGTAGTCCTTAAACAGATCTTTCTAACGATGTATCATGCACGTCAAACGAAGGTAGTATGCTAAAAGTACGATCCCAGGAAATTGATGTACCAAGTTACCCAACAGGGCCCACATTAAGGCGTTTCACCTCCTAGAGTTAGGTTTTTGGATGTGTAGGGTTTCCATTGTTTCTCAATAATATATAGGCTTTTGAGCCTCATTGTAACACATATTTCAGAGGCATGTAGCTGCCACATCTCTTCTCAGAGATAAGCTACCAGCACTCTAGCTAGTTTATTTCCATTTTGTATGTAAACCAGTTTCAATTATTGATTAATGAAATGAAGTGTTATTTCCACTGCATATTTGTTTCTATGGTTATTTGTGTATTCTGTTGCGTTCCTGCATAAATCCGGATCATGTGGGTTGTACCTGGGCTCAACAAGTTAGTATCCTGAAGTTGAACCAGATTCTTCCCCAATCACTTGGCCTTTTCGACTGGGGTGAGTGGTAAGCAGTGATCAAATTTGAAGGGTGGGTCTTAATTTCAATTGGAAGGGTATTTATTTTCTGAGCCCTTCAGAGATGAAGAGAAAAATAAATAATTGTACTTCAATTGATAAGTATAAATTAACTGAACTTTTTTACCAAAAAAAATGCAAAAGACAAATATTGTTGGTTCAAATTTTTATAATTTTAAACAATTGAGCACTCCTTAATATCTACATGAAAAAATGATATAATTTCAATAAAACTTATTTTGAACACATTAAGTTGTCATATGTGTATCATTAATTTTACAGTTCAGTAACATAACAACTATTCTATTGTATTTTTTCTAGTTGGAGCACACTTCATTATACAAAAAAACTACATAGACTATGTCATAACTATATTGAGGCATTCAAGTGCAATCCAAGCTTGAGAGATGTAAGAATGATAAGGATTGGGAACCTAAGAAAAAATAATACACAACTAAAAAACCATTAAAAAAAATTCCTACATACCAGAGAGTGTCACATCACAACAATCCAACGTGTCAAATCTCAGTTGATGGTGTTAATTAAAGACTTATATGGTAAATTGAATATAAGACTTACTTATAGTTGTCTCTTATTCTTTTTCATCAATTCGTACTATAAGGCGAGGATCTGCATGCATAACAATCCTCAATTATGACTATGAGATGAGGACTTAAAGAGAAGAGGATGTAAGTACAAGTAATTTTTAGGTGTATTTTGGTGGTGATGAGGACAAAAGTTGTGAGAAACCACAAACGTTTGGAATGATGGAGGGAGATTACATCATGATCATGCCACCCATTGTAATTATAATTTATCATATTTCCAATATTTTGAATGATGAGTTGAACCTTATAGCATAGGAATTTCAACATATTGACAAATTTATATGGATGGGTAATTTCAAATGTTGCCCTTCTTTTGAAATGTTGATATAAATTATGCCCCTCTTGATTGGAAGGGTAAAATTCATATTTTAAACTTTTTTTGAAGGGAAATTTTAACTTTACACTTCTGGGAAGGGATAGAACCCTTTGGAAGGGCTGTGAAGGGTTCAATTTTGAACGCTGGTGGTAAGGTATTGTCAAATATGTTCTAGCAAGCATCAAAAATAGCCTACTCAACTTTGCTACACCTTGCACACAGCTGTACCTACTCAACAATCATGCGGTCTTGCGCCTTCTTGAGGTCGGTAATCTCTTCAACAACCTTCCGCTGCAACTCGACCTGTGCTTCCTTCAGCTGATTTATTTATTATAAATTCTCCTCGGCTAACTGCATGCAGACCTAGTGCAGCTCCTCTGCTTTGTTCTGCAGCTTTGCAGCGATATTCCTGGACTGAACATAGCCCTCAGTCAACTCTGTATGCCTTACCACCAATTCCAATGTGGTGCCATGCTGCAACTCAACCAACTCTAGAGCTGACAGTTTGTTCAGATCCAACATCACACTCTGGATTGGGTGCAGTTGCTGGTGCACTTCTTCATTGCCGGCATCGATCACATTCGGGGGAACTTACACGTTCCTAACCTGGGGCTCAGTGTTGATTGACGGGTTGTCCTGCAGTAAATGTCTTGCCAATGGTTACTTGGAAACAATATAAAAAATGGACTTTAATCTACTTCTTACCACACCTAATTCTTTATGATTAGATTCACAAATCGTTGTAGTGGCAGCCGTAGATGAATCTGCGATGGCATTGATAAGCCACTGCAGCTAGTCTTCCATCCCTGTTTTGGCACCATGGCTGGCATCATACTCCTACCGCCACTTAGTGCATGTCTCCTCCCACATCCTTTGTGTGATATCTTCAGGATCAGTTGATGACTCATTGTTAGAGTCATGGGTGCTCAATTTCAGTGGGGCAGGGTCTACAGGGACCTCTGGGGGTAGCTACTTATCTAACTCCTCTTGACTTATCAGGACGCGCCGGTCCCCCGTCCAATATTGCACAATAACATCCAACTCTTATGTGGTCACCTTATAAGGCAATGGTAGCCACTGTCGATCAGGATCCCACCAGGCCTGAATATGAATGGAGTGGGGTCCAATAGCGAATCAAAGGATCCACTGATACTTGGACGCAGCGTAGGGAGAAACTCTAAGAACAACACCAACAAAATTCTACAGCGCTTCCCAATAGATCCAAAAATGAATAGAACAACTAGTTTGGTGAGTGGGTTCTTCAACCCACCATAGGTTCTGATAACGGGCACCGTGACAAACCTTGATTGCCTCAACTGCCATTGGTTGGTATTCCTCCAATTCCATCCAAACAACAAGAGAAATGAGAATCAAAATCCAACTATAAGAAAAAGGTCACCCCGTCTGACCAGCAAGCGCATCCTCAAGTAACTGATTCAACAAAAATAAAGACCAATTCATTTGTACCCCCTCGACACATTTCTGGGCACATGCAATAACCCCCGAATTCCATTGGACGGGTTGATTTCCGCGAACAACCTTGCTGGACAAAATTCTTGCGACAATGCGCACCATCTGTGAATTGATACTGTTAATGCGATAAGCACGACCATCCCTTTGTAACCCAAAGCACTCCTTCAGCTGCTTTGCAAGTCGCTTATCCATTTCTCTCCCACGAATATATTGCACTGGGTCCTCCCCAGCCTTAGGCAAACCAGTAATACTGGCAATCAAGTCGATGGTTATTGGGATCAGTGTATTAAGCCAAAGTGTCCCTCCATAGAAACATGCCAACAATTTCTTCACACATGCATGTGCTTCATTCAAATGGCCAAAATGGGGCATATTGATGAGCCCCAGTAACCCATACTTTTCTAATCCACTAGCCCATGGTTTCGGAATTCGCTGAATGGGACTACCAGGCGTCGTATGGACAAATTCATATGGCTTGTTCTAGACATCTTTAAGCAAAAGTAGGTCGTGATCGTCGAACTTGAGCCTAATCAACGTAGGGATGATGTCGACTGAGCATGTCATCCCTTCCGGCAGCGCTGGCAAATTGGGCGGGTACTTCTGATTCTTCAATGGCTGTCGTGGCTTAGCTCCTGGACGCATAGGAGCGACGTAACCAAAAATATCATTTACTGAGACACTCTGAGGTGTTGCAGACTCAACAACTCCTGAGCTTGATGGCCCAGTATGTGTAGTTCCTTCTCCATGCACCTTCGCAGCCATTCGAGTTTGCCACTTCTCTGGTGATGTAGGACTGGGTCTTTGCGTCTACCGCTTCCACTTTGGAATGGAAGACAAACCCACTGGCATACTCATGACTTCTACTTCCATAGCCATGGGCTAAACAGGGGACTTGTATTCACTCAAAATTTCAATAGCGTCAAGGCCGTTCATCATCCCTTACCCCTCAAAGCCCAAACTGACGCTCAACAGCTTGAACAACACTTCACTCAACACTCTACTCAATACTTGCACTGAATTCACCTTCTATCTTTGCTCTTTGTAACTAAACAATTCCATTCGATGCATCCCACGTGGTGTTTTACAGCCACTTCCAATTCTAAATCCATCATTACCAAATCTAACTTCATCATTATTTCCAAATCGGGTAGTAATGATGCCAAATCCATCGACGATCTCATGCTTCTAATGGTCGGATCATCCATTAGTGTGGGTCACTTCAATAAGCGCCACCAACCAACTGGTTTAACTACCTGCATTTATTGCTTGATTTGACCACCCCACAGCCTGACAATCGTCACAAAGGGTCAACCGACTATCGCTAACAATTGTAACTTTGTGTAGCCTCTCCCGCAAGGCTCACCTTGTGCTGCTAAACTAAAATTCTCATCATCAATTTTTTCTTTTTAAACCCTCAGGTGGTGCGCAGCACCGACCCCATTCTATGGGGCTTCAAGCGACTCCTGTTTATGAGTTTTGACAACATGGCGCCATCTAACTGTTGTAACTGAAATGCACCACCAGATGTAATGGACTGAACTAGATAGGGACCTAACCAATGCGTTTGTAACTTACTCGTATGCTTGATAAACTTACTGTCATATAACAGCGCCAAATCTCTAGTTGCAAACTGTTTATGCTTAATATGGCAATCATGCTATGCCTTCTGTCGATCCTTCGCAACCTGCTGGTGGAATCTTGCGATGAAACGATCTTCTTCAAGCTGAATCAACTTCACAACACGTTCTTCTAATGCCACTACATCATCCATACTCGTCGCTGTGGAAATGCGCAAGCTGGGAACGATATACTCCATAGGCATGACTGCCTCTTACCCATAACCCAACTTAAATGGTGTCTGACCTATTAGCCGTTTTCAAGTAGTGGGATAGGCCCATAGAACTGTAGGAATTTTTAAGTCCCAGTCATCATGGTTAACGTTACATACCTTGGTTAGTGTTGTCTCCAAAATTTTGTTGACAACCTCAACTGTAGCATTTGCCTATGGGTGGTAGGGTGTACTCTTCTTATGCTGTATCTGAATCTCTTCAGTTAGCGCTTTTACCGTTTGATTGACAAAGTGACTGCCCTGGTCACTCATCAGGACTCTAGGACACCCAAACTGCATCACAATGTTCTCAAAAATAAACTGAGCTACTATTGCAGCGGTGCAATCAACAACAGGTGCAACTTTCTCCCACTGAGTCAGGTAGTCAGTTACAGTAATAATATAGTGGGTGACAGTGCGCTTACCTGGAATATTGATAGGACCCACAAAGTCGACAACCCATTTATCAAATGGTTACAGAGTCACCTATGACACCATCGGCATTTCATCCCTCCGCGATGGTTTATAAACCCGTTGGCAGACATCATAGCTCCTTGTATAGTCTACGGCATCATTATGCAACATGGGCCACCATAGCCCAGCACGCAACACTTCTTGCGTAGTAGCGCGGCCTCCATAGTGACCTCCCGCGAGTCCGACATGTGCTTCCTCTAGAATGGAACCCTGCTGATGAGGTAAGACGCACTGTCGCAATATTTCATCCAGTCCAAGTTTATATAGCTATCCAGCAATGAGTTGAAAATCAGAGGCTTTTACGACCAGCTGCTTCTTTTGGCTCATCGACATGTCTGTTGAGGTGACACCAGTAGACAAAAACTGAACAATTGGTGCATAGTGATCATCTGCGGCTTCAACTCAGAACAATTGCGCATCTGGAAAGCCATTGTCAATATTGGTTGGTTCTTCATCATTCTCAACACATGACAGATGATCCAGGCGAACATTCAACCGTCCTGGCTTTACCACTATTTCAAAATCAAACTCTTGGAACAAAAGAAACCACCTACTGATTCTCCCCCCCAACACAGGCTTATTGACTAGGTATTGCAAAGCAGAATGATTAGTGAACATCTTGAAATGTCCACCCAACAAATAGTGCCTAAACTTTTGTAGAGCATAAACCATTGCCAGGCCTTCCCTTTCAGTCGTGGTATAATTTCATTCGGCAAATGATAACTTTCTACTAGCATATGCTATTGGATGATCCAAGTCGCCTTCACCTAGCTACGCAAGAACAACCCCTAGCGCAGTAGAAGAAGCATCAACATGCACAAATCTGCAGCTCAGCTGAAATCAAGAAACTTGGTGCAGAGGCCATCTTGGCCTTCAGGGTGTCAAAGTTTGCTTGAAATTCCAGAGTCCATTCAAACGCAGCGTCTTTCTTTAGCATATTTTCCATGGGCACAACGTTTCCTCTGATAAAATTGCGATAGTAGCCCATATGTCCCAATGTCGCACAGAGAATTTTTACATTCGTTGGTGGTGGTAAACTGAGGATCAACACAATATTCACCGAATCAAACAACAGACATTCTTTACATACAATGTGCCCAAGCAGTATGCCAAAGGGTGCACAGAAAAAACATGTTTTGGAATTCAATGCAATCTGAAGCTGCCTACACTGTTCGAGCATCAATCACAGATTGTCTAGATGGTATTTAACCAGGCCATATATGGTCCAGTCATCCATATATACATGCAAGAATTTTTGAATAAAATATTTAAATACAGCAACGACTACGCGGGAGAATATAGTAGGTGTATTCTTTAGCCCAAACGACATGATGGTATATTGGAAATATCCTCACTCGGTGACAAATGTGGTCTTATGGTGATCCTCCTTCGCAATCCGGATCTGGTGGTATCCTGAAAATCCATCTATGAATGAATATACCTCCTGGACACCTACGCCTTCCAGGACTTCATCTGTAAAAGGGGTCAGGAATGGATGATGCACACATGCATCATTCAACTTTCTCAGATCGACACAAATGCGGATTTTTCTAGTCTTCTTATATTGGACCACAATCGGGCTTATCCACTCTTATTCTTCTACAGGTTCAATGATCCCAGTGTCGAGCATTCTATCGATCTCATCTTTCACATGATCCTTATACCGTGGGTTTAATCTATACGGCCTCTGGCATACCAATTTTGCATCTGGCTTGAGTGGAATCTTCATTTCCCCTAAATCGCTGAGTATCCCCTTCATTTATAAGAATTGTGTTGTAAAAAGGTCCTGGAATTCATGCAGTAGATCTGTGACTTTGGCCATCATCTCTTCTCCCCAATAGTCTCCGACATTAACAAATTTTGTATTTTCTGCTGACCCAATGTTAACTTTTTGGATCCTCAGCAGCTGATTCATCGAGTCTTTCAGTATGTTGGGAGATACAACACCACGGATTCCTTAGGAATCTGGAATATTAACATTCCACAACTCGTCATCATCTTCAGGTTCCCTAGACAAGTTGTAGCATGCCATCATGGATTGGATAGAGCACTGCGTATGAGGATCAACAAGGTATGCAATAGGGATGACTTTTAGTACTATGTCATGGATAATGTGCAAAGCATTAGATACATCGGGGTTGGCATCCTGGAAGCTAAATGTTTGCACAAAACAAACTGACAACTCCTCCCAATTGGTAATGGTTCTGCGCAATTCTACTGCCACATACCAGGACCGTGGCATCTCTTCTAGAGTGTGAAAAAAAGCATGAACCCACTCATCCCTGGGTCACAATGTCCATAATGTTTGACATTCAATCAAATGATGGGCAGGGTCATTTCATCCATCATACCTCCCAGCGTGATAGACCTCTACATCGCCAAAGCGGACCATCATCAACTTGCAGCACTGTTCCTAGTCATGTATTGTCTGCTTGTGTGTCGCCCACCATCGAGCCGAAGTAGCGTTCAATGCTACATCAAGATCCAGTAGGCTTTGTGGTTCAAACACCTTTTCTTCAAATTCTTGGAAGAACTCAGATAGTCCCGGTAGTTTTTCATAAATGGGTAACTCGACAGTCTCAGTCGCAACATGTTGGAGAGACTATGTAATCAACCCTCATTTTCTGAATGACACCTCATGCAACCGCCTTTGCCAATTTTCTAGAGCATCGTCAGAGTCAGAGGACGCAGAACTTGCACTACGCCATCCAAGTTCGCCATTGATAGTAGGTTGGATATAGTCCTCAGAGATGTTATAAGAATGATCCCAACTTCTCCCAACTTCCTCCTTTATAGGTTTGATATATCGCCGTCCTTCCTCAGGGTCCATAGGAGCAATGACCCTGACATCCTAGTTTTCAAATGTCATAACATGTTTTTTGAAGTTGATAAACGCCATGCTATCATTAGCCCATCCAGTTCCTAGCAGCGCAAGATAGGAACCACCATCTCCTACAACTTCTATTATATCAAAGTCAGCACGTGTTTTCATACCTTCAATGTCGACAACCAAGTTTGAAACATGACCAATGGGCTAAAACTTTGCCTAGTTTGCTAAATGCAGTTGTACCAGTGACCATCCAAACATTGGATTCCCCATCAATTGGCAGGTTTATTTGTCAGGATGTTTACATCTGATCCAAGGTCCAAAATGATCAAGTGAACCTCATAATCCCGAATCTGGACATTCATCCTCATCTCCTTGTCGTTCTTCCTTTTTTGCTAGGAATTCAAAGAATAATCCTTCACTGTCTTATCCGGGGGGTGTAATAACGCCTCGAGCTCGACAAGGGCGTATGAGTCCCTCGCCAATGATAGACAACTCTCAAAGAACTTGCGTAGGGTACCATACTTCCACAATGGCCCTACCTCTGTAGATGGATCAAAAGCAAATGGCATATCAACAATTGGTAACTTACCTGGATTTTTCCTAATCTCGTTCTTTGCATCGAAGAATCATATCTTTCTCTGTTGCAATATCAAATGCGACCTTCTTCTTACGAGCGAGACAAACTTGTAGCCATGGTCCATCATCTCCAGTTGTCACACCAACGCGAGTGACAAACCCAACATCAACATCCTTCATCCACGGCTCAGCTTAATTAGTGGCAACTGTCAATCCCTGGTTCAAAGGTGGGTTCTGATTCAATGGTTGATTCATCGATTGGTTCTGCATCTGAGGCGGGTTTTGAGTCTGAGTCTGCGGTGGGACCTTGTTCTGCATTATCGACTAGTTTTGTACTTGGAATGCAGGCTGATTCTGTGCATTCTGTAACTGGGGAATTTGTCTTTCCTACCGTTTTGCGATCAACTGAGGGAAACTTTCAACATTATGATCGCTGGTTGCACAATATGTGCATTGCGCATGAGGGCACTCTCTCTGGTAATGCCCAAATACCCCACAGGTATAGCACTAGACAGATTCATGACCTCGTCCTCCCTCGTGGTTGAATCCTCCTCCTCGACCTCTGAATCCTCCATGGAATCCTCCTCAGGCTCCTCCTTACTGAAACTGTGGTTGGGCCATTTATTGCTGCTGGACATATTACGTTGCGTGAACAAATTGTGGCTGATTATACTGCGGTCGCAGTGCCTGGTTATATTGTGGTTGTACCACCATCCGCGACTATGGTAGGAACTGCAACTGCACCATAAATTGTTGTTGTGGTTGCGCAGGGACAAACTGCAATGGAGGCAGTGGCATATACGGTACTTGTGCTGCTGGTTGTACTACTTGCAATTGTGCTTGCGCTATCTGGGGGTCCTCTCCTTTCACAAAGTACAAGACATATGTTCTTTCCTGAAGCAAATCATAAGCACGGAATTTTTTGTCGTCATCTCCAACTGACCGACAAAATGTATAGTACAACATTTCTTCCTTGGTAACCATCTTATGCATATAATCATAGTTCTTTTTTCGATCCCCATAGACCTGGCAGATGCGACACCATGGTGCGCCAGCACCACTCAATGAGCTTGGGGCTCCTGACAGCAAATAGTTCTGAAATGTCGGACAAGTATCCTTGGTATGTCTGTTACCATGGCAATAGGTGCACCAAAGATCATCACGATATTCCTTAGAATTTTTGATGTCTTGCAATTGCAGGATTAAATTGGCCAACTACGCCTGAATCTGATTCATTCCAATGGTGGTTTCCCCTACCGGCGATGCCTCCAATTTCATCACGATTTCCAGAGCCTCACTCTACGTCGTAATCTTTTGTTGCATTAATGGTTGTCGGATATGTGGGACAAGCACTGCGATAAACCATTGTTTATGTTGAGTGTCGAAAAATTAAGGATTATCGAACATAGGTTCTCCATTTGAATTGAAAAATTATTCTATTTCCTTCTCCTTCTCTATGTCATATTCCTTAAGCTAGTGTCACGGTGTCATTATTTCAGGTCTCCAAGTTCTCTATGTTTTACATTGAAAGAAGATGCTTCTCTTCTATAAGGGTGGTATTTTGGGAGGAACACCCTTGAGCAATCGTACATTGATGGTTGGACCACCTATAATTTATTGAAGGTCCACATCATTTACATTGATAATACCTTTTTGTTACAATACTTGCTTATAAAAAACATGTTATCACCAAAGAAGGTGGTTGTACCAAATTAAGTTTGTCAAATAACATTATGGATATAATAAAATCAATCAACATGCTTACCAAAGAAAACTTTTAGTTTTGGATAATCAAGCGTGGTGTATGCACATATGCCATACATCATAATATACCTCTCATTCGAGATGGGTCTTGATACACTGTATACCTATATCCCTTCCCATAATTTCTTGAATTCGTCCATCAATGGTTGGAGGTATATATCCATATTATTCACTTGTTTTCTACTAGAAACTATAAGAGCCAACATAAGATGTCCATTATTCATGGAAAACCATAGAGGCGTATTGTTATTGAACACTACGATTGTGCAAATAGAATAACTTTCGTTTTGGAGGTAATACAGGTTAATTTCATCCATGGATATGTTCAATCGAATGATTCATACTTCATCCTTGAATTTATTAGGACCTATATCCTCTATATTCTTCACGGATATTGAATCTGTAGGAATTTGAATAACTCATAAGTCACTTCTGTGTGAGGCATGCCACCCTTGAACATGGATAATTCTTTCCAACAAAAAAGACTTTGAATCCTTGGTATTATAGGCATGTGCCTCATTATATTGTAATGAGGACCATGTTCCTTAACCTTTTTTTGATATATGATACCTATCATGCCCAAATTTAGGACATATCTATTTGTCTATGTATTCGCCTCTATGTAAAATAAAATCATTTAGAAAAGCATGATATGATATGTACTCAACACCCAACTTTTTCAGTATTTTCTTCGAGTAACCTACAATTAGTGGGAAATATAATTATAGACTTCTATTAAGCATGCAACAAATCTATTTTTAGTGCTACTTTAATGGGAATTTGATGGTTACTTACCTTAGTAGTGCTAAGAAACACATGTCCAACATACAATACATTGATTTCAAGTTGTATAGAAACATTTTTGTCCCTAGTTTGGTAGAGCTCGATCCATGCCCAAAGAGAGGATTGGTGAAAGTATATTTCAGGACTTCAAAGAAAGCGTCGGCAATATTACAATTGTTCCTAAACTCATCTTCTTGGAATTCATTTAACAACATTCTCTCCATGGCATGGGCCCTTGATCGATCCTATCTCAAGGTGGAGGCATGTGTATCCTGTAATAAATCATCCATACCAACCTCTATATCATTGTCTTCATCCCCAATATGTGAAGAACTAATTTTACTATAGATGTTTTGAATTGGTGACTTGAGACGTAGTGGGAATTGAATAGGTGGTTGATTCAAAGATGCTTTATATGCTTCCTCTATGATATCTACTCATTTAGTAGACTTCTCTTGATTTGACATTGTTGCCGCCTTACACACACCTGGGTCACGTGGTAGAAATCTTCAAGCCACTCGGTGTGTCCTTGGGGGCAAGTCTCGAGTCAAGGCTGTCACCTTGTTCTTGACTCCTCCGTTTAGGCTCAACTCCTAACGAAGCCAAGGGGGGTAGACCCTATTAAGTTACTAAGGCTAAAATACTTAGTATGGTGATGTTAAACTAAATGAGTTACTTAGGAGTTTGAAATTTAACCATAAACGACCAAAGATGACAAGATACAAAGATGAGCTCATGAAAGCACAATGCTGAGACGCAATATGTATATATATATATATAGCAAGAAATAACCAGTGCCTTAGAATGGAGCCAAAATAAAATCAATGTACTTGCATGTGCTTGGAGTGAATGTTTTGCAATTGCCTCTTGGTATGTTTTAAGTTAATGTGAGGTGTGAGTTTATTAAAATTAGGCGAAGGGGTGGACTCCAGATATACCCGAGAGTACTTGGAGTATTTCCAAAACTAAACCTCCACGGCTACCCACAAGGAATATGTGGGCTGAATGGAGTCTCTGGGGCTATTGTTCATAATGCACCCATTAGGGTGTGACAGAGATTGGCGCCCCGAGGTCACTTTTCAGAAGTTCCCTCTTCCTTTGGGTATTTTGCCACCGTAATGGTTTGATCTAGGTGTTGGATTTTCACCTGATGGTTTGTCAATTTGGGAGAGTGAGGCCTAATTATTCTAGTCACTCAAATGCTTTTGATACAACTTGACTGATCAGATGAACCATAGCCAAGTGCAGAGCATACACACCGGAGTCTTGTCAATTTCAGTAGATTTTAAAATGGGTGTTCTTGTTAAAAAAGAAAACCCTCCAAGAACCTCTTTCGATCAAAGTGGATCTCAATCAGGGAATCAAGGAGAGGTTAATTTTATAATAGCTGAAGAAACAAATGATGAAAAGGAAAACACATATACACAATTCCAATTTTCTAATTAGTACTACCACACATCTCTTTCCCCTTTCAGGTCAATTGGGAAGTCGTGGGGTAAGTATTAAGATTACTTTGAAATATGGAATATGGAATATGAAATTTATAATGAATCAAAGTATACTACCCCGCATATTAGAGCTATGCTAGTTTGAAAAGATATGAACAAAAATTAAAAAAAAGGACACCGACGCAAATCCCCCCAGGGGGGATGGGGAATGGGCTCGAAAGAGCCTATTCAAAAAAAATATTTTTATTAAAAGTGGTTACAATATCAGAGAACTTATATAATTCCTCTTGATCCTTATATGGAATGAAATCAAGAGCTTACAAAGTGCAAAAATTAAAGGTTTTAGTCAAACGGGAGACCCCTCGAGGGATTTGAACGCTCCTGAGGCCACCTCCGAACAACAGATTCCTTTCTTTTATATCAAACCTGCTAAAAACCAGCAAGCATATCAAACTGAAATATTCCCAAAAACACTATGAAAGTACCTTTGGGTCAGCTCACTTTTAACCAAAAAAGGTAAGCTGAAAACTAGTTAAAAAGGGAAAACAGGAACCAAGGAAGGCAGGATTTCCTTGGGATCTTGGCTTGAATTTTGGGCAGCCAATAAGATGTGCAATTTTATTGCAGAATATGAAATTTTAATGTACAGCAAACAAAATTCAAATGCATGCAAGCTACACATTTTCTTTAAAATTACATGCAAAAAAGGACGATTTCCTTAAAGCTAGATCTAGAAAGCTTATGAAACCTTTTAAGAGAAAGATCTAGACTATGAGATTTCAGAGGATAGATCTATGTTGAAATTAATTTTAAGATGATAGATCTAAACAAAATCAAATCTATGAAGAAAGTAACTAGGTAAAAGAGTTGATCTTGAGGGAGGAAGAGGAGGAGAGAAATGATGGTTCCCTTGAAGATCCACAGTGGAGCTTTCAGGTGGAATGTCAAGGGACTATTGCCTTTGGAAGGTTTTGTAGAGAGTGAAGAAGCAAACTATATCAGCATCCTCTCCAATGTAGGAATTTGCAGCTCAGCTGAAATCAAGAAACTTGCCAAAAAACTTGTGAGATCCGATTAGTACATACACAGAGATTCAAAATAACATGCATATAAGCTTATAGGACATGCTAAATATAGATCTCTAAAAATGCATCAAAGGAAAGAGATGGCTAATAAACTTATTGAAAAGAACCTTTCCTATCAATATTATGATAAGCTTATTATCAATCTTAACAACGGATCTACAAGCAATTAGCAAATCATGAACACAGATACAGGTTAACTTAGTAAAATAATGGCAATGATCATCCACACATACAATGGCACAACACCGTCTTGCCTCCAAAGCTTCTCTTTATTTCAAATGAACAATACAACAGTACAATAGCAGCAGCACCTCAATCCCAGTTCTAACTAGCTTGGAAGAGGCATATGTGCTTGGATATATACAAAAACTAGGAGATCCAGCCCCAGGGGGGGAAAAAATCCCAAGGAGACACATGAAATTAGCTGAAGGAGAGTCCATCAATGCCTGATCTGTGTCTGGCTGAGCCAGATCTGAGTCTCACTGGGTGCAACTGTCAATCGGGGGGTTGATCTGACTGATACCTCAACCTGTTGACTGAAGCATCCACCAAAAATCATCCAGATGAGCCAAAAACGTGTGGAGGAGAGAGGGAGGGTGAAATTCCCCATAAAGGATGCTGAATATCAACTCTGGATCTGATTTGATCACCTCCTTCAATCAAGGATTTGTCAGATCCAATCAATTTGCTTCAGATCTGACTGATTTCAATCAAATCGGCTAAGAATCCACTGATCTATGATTTTGGATTTGCTCCATTATTCATCAATTTATTAATTAAAATAATCAATAATTTATTTTTTGGGGCTTTCTGACCTAAGTGATGGAAAATCACTCAAAATTAGGAAATAGTGGGTCCATGGGTTTACCTGGTGCTCTTAGCTTGAAAATGAGCACCTACATGACTGAAACTGACTATTTGGCCCACTTTTATTACAAAATCAATTTTTCCAATTAAACTATTAAAAAATAGCCTAAGTTTTGGAAAAATTAAATTTTAATAAAAAACACTGAAAAAACTAAAAAATTGAAAAATTGAAAAAACCTAGGGGGACTTAGACATGTTCATATGACTCGACCATGATGTCTAGCATGTTTATACATTGACACATAGACTCTAATAACCTCGATAGGCCTAAATTCCAAGTTGACCACCCCAACTTTGGAGGTATGGACTGAAAAACTCAGAAATTATCAGTCATTTATTCAACAACCAATAATAACCAAGGGAAAAAACACCCTGGGCTGATTGGATTGACAAATAAAGTGTAAGAGACCGAGTCTTTTACAGACACTATCATGCTAGAACATTTATTACAATTCCCCCATGGGATATGAACATGTGATATAGTACAACAAGCACTTCCGAGAAGTACTTCCAAAGGTCTTCTTAAGTCCGAACAAGTTATCCTTGTCCGGTTCATCAAGCTCACTTGATAAAAAACCACTAAGTACAACTTAGGTGGTAACAGACATCATACTCACTTTTCAACGATGGATGGTAGAAATGTTGGTTGTCATCAGAATCTTGGTTAAAAAAAAATATTGAACATTAAATCGATGATATTAGTAAACACAATGCTTTTAGTATGTTGAAACATTATACCAAAAATTTATTAGAAACATGGATTTTTTCCCATTAATGACACATGAAATTAAGCATTTTATAGAAAAAATGTGGAATTACGTAATACATTAACATTAATTCCATTGACAATCCAAAAATACAATTATTGAATGATCTTTTAGGCTAATGCCCCAAGGGTACATCCAAAGGTAGTCCCAATGAAATCCATTTTTTATGAGCATTTGGTGGTCTAGGAAAGTTATAGGTTATTAACTTGTCCCTAGGAGATTGTAAATCCCTCAATTCCCCTCTCTCTCTCTCTCTCTCTCTCTCTCTCTCTCTCTCTATATATATATATATATATATATATATATTCTTTTCGTCACTTAATGTTTGTTATCCTTTGTCAAATTTATCATAACCACTTTCGTGGCTTGTAATTATTTAATTACTTTTAAGTGTTTTGGTTGAGATTATACACTACAAGGAGAACACCTTTTAGTGAAGGTTTTTATGGATTCTCTTCTAAAAAGATCCCAAATATCTGTTTATAGTGGAGGTCACTAGCGAACAAGAGCAGGTGGATGTTTTAGTAGACGTTTTTTTTTTCGGTGCTTTTGTACAACCAAATGCACCAATGTGCCTAAGTTTAATACACATCGATGTAGACATAAATAATATGGCATTGTGGTCAAAAACATCATCAAGAAAAAAATTAGATAATTCTACATTCAGTGTGTTTAACTTCGGTGCACTAGCATGCAATAGATTTGACAACACCAAATTAGGGTAAATGAAAAACCCGGATGAAAAACTTTTAAATATTTTCACCAGCATTGCATTTACTGAAACTCAATGCACTGGTGAGGTTTGATAGATACAAATTGGTACACGATAAAATAAAATAAAGCAGGATGAAAAGTATTTCATTTCTTTCTAATCATCAACGGTGCATTTGTATTTTTCCACCGCATCGAATTAGGGTTAAAAATCAAACAGAGAAATATTTTTTTGTAATTTTATATTTGACACTTGCACTTTTATTTTATGGAAATGCATCAATGTGTCCATAGTGGATGGCATTATATTAGGGTAATTTTTTATTTTATATTTTCATTACTACCGCGGTCTTTCTCAACCAAAGCATCGATGCATTTTTTTTCGAGCACATTGAAACATGGTAAAGTAAAAAAATATCAAATGAGAAAATTATTTTTACCATGTACAGTGATTTCGACCACCTAAGAATTGGTGTTGTACTTTCCCTGTTCAGATGCACTTCCATCGGTGTTGCACACCATGGCATTGATTTATTCCACTGCTTGCTGAGTGGATTTTGAATTTTACCAAACGGTGGGAAAAATTTGAAATTTGGTGTACATTGCAACCATACCTCCCTAATGTTCAAGTGACAAGGTAAACTATTTGTTACCTCCTAATTAAAATTTTGAGCGGATAACAAATCAAAATTGAGCTTTATTTGGCTCTTATTTTTTTTAAACTTGTGCGGTGCATTCAAGTCGTTCGTCTCACATTGTGACATACAATGAAACTTGTAAATTGACAAGGTGCATTGTGAGAGGTGATTTTCCAATGTGTAGTGCATTGCATACATGGTGCACTAGGCATTTTATAACGCACTGCCGAAAATTTAAAATGATTTTGTCACATCAGCGATAACCAGTGCGTTTCAAAAACAATAACACACGGTTAGTGGTACGGTATAATATTGTAACACACTGGTGTTGGTAAACAAATAGAGCACCATGTGATGGTGCTTGAGATATTTTAAACTCATTGCCAAACTAAATTTAAAAAAAAAAGTATTCACCAAGTTAACCAGCATGCTTTGTTAACAAGTATGCATCAATGCGTTGGCATGCTTACATTTGACAAGCACACTATGATGCAATTTTATTTATTTATAAATATTATAAATAGTTGTTCCTACTATGGTGCGCTCTAAAAATGTTTGAGCATCGTTTACGGTGCGATGATGTGTCCACATTGCACCGATGCTTCCTATTGATGGAAGCACCATTTTTAAGATTTATAAAATATTGATGGTGCACTTTAATATAACATAGTTATTGTTGTTGGTAAACACATAGAGCACCATTTTGTGGTGCTTGAGATATTTTTAGATGTACAACCAAACTAAATTTAAAAAAAAAAACCATGTTAATCAGTGTGCTTTGTCAACAAGTACGCACCAATGAGTCAGTGCGCTTACAACTAATAGGTGCACCGTGATGCCGATAAAAAATAATTATAAATCTTAGAAAGAGTTGCTCCTACTATGGTGTGCTCTAAAAACATTTAAGCACCGTTTACGTTGTGCTGACATGTCCACATTGCACCTGTGCTTCCTATTGATGGAAGCACATTTTTTAAGATTTATAAAATATTACCAGTGAAATTGAGTAGAATACATGCACCGATGATCTTGCTATAAAAGTGCACTATATTTGTTTTTAGTAAAAAAATAAACACACAGTGAACTAGGGTCAACGTAGCGCACTGTCTGTGGTGCTTCTAACATTTTAATGCACTGAATATCCATATGATTCAAAATTTTAAATGATTTTATTTATGTACCCAGTCCATTTATGTTATTGTAGCGCACCGTTTGTGGTGCGCTTGTATTACAAGCGCACCAATGTCTGTGATTTATTGTAATTTAGGCACACTGCTTGTTAAATTCACTTAGTATGAGAAAAAATTATTATTTGATGTTAATAAATAACGTGCTCATTTAGTGAAATCTTTAATATTTATTTATTTATTTTATTTTATTTTATGTCAATTTAGGAAATTGATCGATGTTATATGTGAGTTAGATACGTCAATGGAGAGAGGCCTAACAACAACAATAGGTGCGGGTTGACCTGTACAATGTTGTACGAGAGTGGGAGGCGAGAGAGAGGAAGAGGTATTTGTAACCTCACCCCATTAGCGATCATAAATGAGACCTCTTGAGGTTTGTCGACCTCCTGAAGTTCTATAAGGAGGTGACATCCCTTAAGGGGAACTCAACTTTGTTGACGTAGTTGGTCCATCATTAGGATCAACTTATATAGTCCTTCCATATTGGTCCCAATTAGTGGTTCCAACCCATTGAGAAGGAAATGTACTTTATCACTGGGCTGCCGAAGAAAGGGGAGAATTTTCCCTAATTACCTAATGTCCCAGTTGATGTTGGAACAAAGATTCAACTCACTTACTTTTGACGTCACTAGATATGTTAATTTTTAAGTGCATGGTGGACGACTATAGATTTCTTCTTTTAGTTCAAAGGATGTTAGGTGCCTCTCATTGTCGGTGATGATCATAATGCACCTCACCACTAATGGGAAGTGTATTAGTTTCCTTCTTTTGTTTTACGTATATTCTTTAGTGCGGAGACATAGATGCATTATGTGGTTTGTTAGTTTTTTACAACAATATTGTTTTGCTATGGATTGATGCCATGTGTTGGATTTAGGAAAGTGCATACCAGTTTTGGTCGAAATTGTGAATAATTCGGTCACAAGGAGAGGAAGGTTGCGGCGGGAAAAAGACAAGAGTAAGTTGAATCCGGGAATTCAACATGTTTTTAAGAAATAACAAATGTAATGGTGAGTTAAGTTAGAATAAATAGTCTATTTTGCGAATGGGCATGATTGTAATATGGGCCGTTAGTGCCTTTATTAATGTAACAAAATTTGTTGGGGTAGTAAGAACAACCAACCAAATGCCAATTGAGAACTATTCGATGGTTGGAACAAGAATTATAAGATGTATACAGGGTCAATCCATGTTGAGTACAAAATACTGTTGAACAATGTTTGAATGATTGTACAATGGTTGGATGACTCTTGATCAGTGACTACAATCTTTCACGACTCTAATTAGAGATAGAGATCAAGAGAAAGAGGATTATGAGAGGGAGATCGACAGAAAGAAGAAATAAATCAAGATAGAATGAGAAAGATAGAGTAAAATCATCCATTGTAATGAAGATTCTAGGAGAAGTCTGCAAGTTATGTGCACAGACCAAAAGCATTCCAAATATTACTCATGTTAGATGAAGAGCACTTTTGTGGTTTTTCCTGTATGGGTTTCCACATTAAATATCTGTGTCTTTGATGTATGTATGCCTAGTGTTTGAATCTGTTAGCACATGCGCTAAATTTTGGATATTTCTACATAACCATCTGCATTGATTCCCCTACAAAGGTCTATATCAGTGAAAATGAAAGGGGGTATAGGAAACAAAATTTCATGCATTGTGATTTGGAGGTTTCTCGTGAGGCTTATCCTAAGACTAAATATCAAAATGGATTATCCCATGGTGTGGTGCAAACAAACATCAAAAAATATGGGAGTTATAACCCTGCATTTGGGTTTAGATATGAAAATTCGTTCACAGTTATCCTGTGGAGAAAATGAATGGCATAGATCCATGGAAAAGAAAATAAATGGTTGCTAAAGGTTTCAATGAAAGAAGATGCACGATTTTAAAAGAAGCTTGGCATAGGCGGAACGAGGTTAAATCACAAGAATGATCAACCGTCGGATGAACAGGTAATGCAGATCGACAGATGAGGAATATTTTTCTAAGTAAATATGTGTAGAGAAATGAGATATGGAGGTATGCAAAATATGATATATATTCCATATTAAAATGGTTAAAGATGGAATGTTGTCCAAGATCAATGTCGGATGGAGATTTCGCGAATCCAACATGCACAGAGGATAACTTGTGTCAAGGCCGTGAAATCTTGTAGGGTCTGCTTATTCCAACATCCACAATATTGAGCAGGCCAGATCTATGGTGGAGATGCGTTTCATAGCTGTAATGTGCATGAGAGATAAAACATGTAGGGGTTGTAAAATATAGTAGGGCTCGCATAGTTGAACGCTCAGGATTTTATATGGAGAAGATCTATGGACGAGAATGTATTTCGCAGCCCAAACATGCATGAAAGATAAGATGATTTGGAGCTATGAAATATTGGTAGGCCTCACACCTTTGAATGACAGAGATCTAGCACAGAGTTGATCAACAGTCTTGGTTGATTTTACTATAAGAATATGCGCGAAGTTTAGCAAGATGAGGCACTGTGAAATCTTGTAGACCCCACACCTTTGAACGACGACGATCATGGCAGAGTTTAGATCTATGATTGAAATTCAATTCTCAATGGGAACAAGTGGAAGGTTTAGCAAGCTAGCGGATTGTGAAATGGAGACCAAGGTGGATAAAATCAACAACTTAGATTTCATCTTGGAAAGATCAATGGCTCAGGAAAGGTCGCATCCTTTGACAGTTAATATTACTGAATATTTAGATCTACGGCCATAAATCATTTCATGAGACAAAGATGCGATATGGGTAAGGGTATAAAAAGGTATAAAGAGTACCATGCAAATGAATTTGAGGCATTATTTTATTCTCTAGCATTGGAAAGCAAGAGCTAGAAAAATGCGAGAGAAACCAACTCATACTACCTTGTTTGAACACCTGTCCAAATCACCAGGTAGACCTTTTGTCCCTTTTGAAACTATAGAATGGCTTAAGTTGATAGTATGAAAGTTCAGAACCTAGAATATCAGAAGGTAGACGAAGCTTTTGAGGATAGGGATGTTGAGGTATTTGATACACTTCTACTAAATGGACCCATTGGTGAGGTTAAGTAGAAGCTAAGAATGCTTAAGGAACAAGGAACCAATGTACATAACATTTACCAATCTTACTTCCATTTTTTTGCAACTGACCAAACCCCAAGTTGCCAGGAATTTGTTAGTTGGTGTGCCGATAATTACTCTCTTTCTAAGAGAGTGATAATGGACATTACAAACTCCAAAGTCCTTTTCCATATCAGTACACTAGCTATAAGAAAATCCTTGTTAGTCCCTGAGGATTTTACCCTAAAAGCCTAGGATTATAAAGAAGAGTCTATAATTCAATGTTTCAGAGAGCCTTTGGTAGAAAAGAAACAATATTTTTTTAAGAAATGCTTCAAACCTGATGTAAATATAGGAGACCAACCATTTCCCATTGATTCTAGGTTGTTCAATGAAGAAACCCAGTGCACCGTTACTCTATTGAGTCAATTATTACATCTAGACACTGATAAGTACATTACCGAGCCTCGCATGAGTTTACTTTTTGTCTTAAGAACTTGTCCAATTGAGTCAAATGATCCAGGTCAAGCAGTGAAAATTTTGTGTCTTAAGTTTGACGAGTTCCTTCCTGAGAATATCCATTCTCAGTTAACGGACTTCCGCAGGACCAAAACCTTTAGGTTTCAATCTTATTTGCTAAAAATTTCCCTTTCTTTCAATGAGGAGAATTTGCAATTACCATAAATGGTATTAACTGAGGAAATGTGTAAGGATTATGCAAAATTCATGAACTTCTCATGTCAGAGATATACAATGCTATTTTCCAGAAGAGGTTGCCCAGAGTATTACCAAAGATGAGAACTATTTTATAGTTCTCTACAGATAGAAGGATAGGTGATTGGTTCTTATTTGAGAATGGAACTGTGATTATATTGTATGGCTTTACTCATCCACCATATATGTTTCCAGCCTTTTTAACCCCTAGAGTGTTCTCAATGGAGTTCATCAGTAAGAAGTTAATAGTAGAAATAAAGAACTTCTTGAAATTCAAAAAGTCTACTGATATTAAGTATCCCTGGGTAGTAGGTCCTTTTACTATAAAAAATAAATCCACTTTACCAATGCTTGAGAACTTATTGAAGGAGATGGGATTTTCTACAGATCCTGCATTTGATTATGATCCTCATCAAGTTATCTCAAACAGAAGAAAAGCTGTGAAGAGAAAACCTTTCAAGCATGTAGAGGTTGTTGGGTTGGCAGATGACTATCCAAAGGATAATCCCAAAGATACAGATGTACATGAGGATTCAAGTTCTTCTGTAAAGGACATTACTTCATTAATGCCTGATATTTCTAAGTTGATTTCAGCAGCTGTAAACATTACATCTGTTCAGTCACTCAGAAAGAACAAGTAAATGAGATATTTCAGATGCCATGGACACCGAAGACGAGGACACTGCCAGGACTCATAAGAGGAAGAAGACTGAATCAGAGGGACACCTGGTCCAAACGACAATAGAGGACAAAGGAAAGCAAAAGATGAAAATAACTAGACATGTTTTTGAGGTCAAGGAGTATGCCTTTGCTGACACAATAGCTGACTCTACATCACAATTCAGGAACAAGATGGAGCTGTTGGAAATGTATAAGGAAACAAAGGATGCGAATTTAGAAGAAGCAATGAAGTTGTACTCATAAGTAAGAAAGATTTCAAATCAAGAGGTGTCACTTATTGTTGTCAGAGACCAAGCCCATAACATTTTAAACTTGGCATTAGCAACCAATAGCAAGGTTGTTGAAATGAAGATGGACTTGGAGGAAATTCGTATCCCAGACATGATTCATTTTCACAAACAGACTGGGGATATTTTGTTTCCAAACTTGTTGAAGTCCACATTGAAGTTATCTAAGCTAGAAATTACTAAAACAAAAATTGAGAATCAATTGCAAAAAGAAAATGTGGAAAATAAAGCACATCAGACACATATAGAAAAGCTGCAAATAGATCTTCTAGATACTGGGGGTTAGGCTGACAAGGGAGTAGGCATGAAAAATATATTAGATGAAAAGGAGAATACCATCCAGTTGCTGAAAAAGAAGTTAAAAATACGTGCTACTCAGTTAATAGATGGACCTGAATTGGTTGAGAGAGAGAAGGAAAAAGAAGGTCTGAAGAATAAGTTGACTGATTGTAAGGAAAAATTATTAAATTTTGCTGATAAGGAGAAAAAATGGCATAAATAAGTGACTTTTGTGGTAGAAAGTGAAAAGGATTTGAAATGAAAATATGATGAAATGGAGAGGAAGTTACAGGAGAAAGAGAAAGAGCTTGAAGATACGATTATTGCTCCTGTATCTCAATCTAGTGAACAGACTATAGTCCAAGCCATGTCATAGGTAAGCATAAAGGATTTATATTTGACTGGGTTGAAAAACCAAAACAAGACCCTGGAGAACCTATCATTGCAAAGAGAGAAAGAAAAGAGAGCTTGGGAAGAAAAATCTAAATCTTGGGAGTCCAAATGTTAGGAGCTGCAAATAATGAATGATAGATTAATGAAACAAGTGACAGGCCAACCGTAGGTTCAAGGGGAAAAACATATTATATGGGATGTCGTCATAGAAGAAGCAGATAAATTCAGGCCCTACATGGACTATATTTTAGATAAGGAATTGGTGATACATTCATCTAGACATGATCTGATAGTAGCAAGAGAAAAGTTAAATAAGAAACTAGTTGACCGTGCCAAAAATGCTATCAATTTTTTGAATAGTTTGTCAGAGGATGATTTAAAGAAAAAAATATCAAGGATATAATCTCAATCATGACTTGGGATAGGAAGGTTATAAATAAATACCACCACTTAGAAACCGTCCAGGAAAGGGTTGATATTTTGGCCCACCAAGTGAAGCTGTTTATTGATATATTTGACCCACTATTTAAGAAAGGGATCCCTTTCTTCTGGAAAAAAAAGGGTGCAATGTTAACTGAAAATGAATACCATGAAAAACTAATTGCATGTAGACTAGACCACACAAATTTTTTAGATATGAACCAGTCACTATCTGGTAGGGTAATTGTAGATAAATTGGCTGACAAATTTTAGATATTGTTCTCCTTTAAAGAATCATGTGCGCATTTGCAAAGTTATTCTTACAAGGACCACATCAAGTTATGCGTATTGGCGAAAGAAATGTACACGCTGGAACTTCCATCTCCAGAGCAGTGGAAGATAGTCGAGAGGTTCAGAAGGACCAAATACACCATGCACGCCCAAGTTTGAGAAGGAACATGTTGAGATGAGTCAGCAGAAAACCATTGGAAGGGCCCTAAACTGTCATTTTCATGTCAAGCAAGCCTGTGTCCCAGCTGTCGTATTACCATTTTTATCAAGCATGCTCGATATTCCATATTCCCTGTTTTATGTAGAAATCATGGTGAATGCACCACCTCATAGCTTTCAGAATATACAATGATGATTCAGGATTGATTCCCTATTTTTGTAACCTAATTAGGCTCTATTTCTAGGTTGGTATTAAGAGCCATAACACTATAAATGTAACCTCTTCGAAGGAAGTAATGGTTGTTGGTTGATTCAAATTTCAGTTTTTGAAGCCTCTGTGCTCAGATTGTAGTTCTACAAAACTTTCTTGGAAGTGATAATGAAAAATGTTTCTCTGAGTTTATGAGATTCATCACGGTGTTAATATTAAGTTTGTGTTACATATTTATATCTTTTCATATGTGTCAATTCCTGCTAATGGTTTCTAGTAGTATGTGAGGAATTAATTTTATTAAGCGCTCCTTTCATCAGATATTGCATTCATAATGTGTCTGTTATGATTGGTGTGGAATTCATCCTTGTAGATGCTCCATTTTTGTCATTTCCCTTATTTGTTGTTCTACTAAAGGTGCTTTCAAGGGATTCATCCGTAGATAGGTGCCCCTTGTTGCATTGGACTTTTTATCTTTTCTCATACCACCACTTGAAGTTATTTGGTCATGAATATAACACTTACTTTTCCTCAAAGTACATAAGGGGAAAATCATTGTTCATTATTTGTTGTAATATTCTTGAATGATTCAGGGTGTGACTCCATTGCCCACTAGTTTTTTTTATATCTGTTTATCTTACAATATTTAAATTTACCAACAAATCTGTTTCCATCAGAAATATAGCCTTCTGAAAGCTTGTTTAAATCCAAATGTATATGTGAATGTTCCTGTGACAAAGAGAGAGCCCTCTATGACTGTATTGGCTAGAATGCAGTCTAAAGGTTGGTTTGAAATGGTTACCCCTGTGACTTCCTACCATAACCATAGGAAAATTACACGGTGATAATATAATCTTTATGAGTTTGTCACACTTATATTGTGGAATGCTGGCAATAACTATGGTTAGATGTGTATGCTTTATATATTTGCATGTGTCGACGGTTTTGTATAATTTCATATGTTGTGAATGTGTCGAAGGATTGACCTTCTTTCTTGTTGTTTCAATGATAATACATCCCTTTGTTTGGTCGAATGACTTGTTACTATTGAGATGAAGAAATCTCCTTCCATAACTGCAGAAACATGGTTCTGGCAATCCCCATAGATATCTCGGGTGAGACCTCACTTTCATCGTAGGTGTTTCCTATGGAGTTACACTTTGTCGGGCCGATGTCTTGAGATTTATTAGATAAATAATGAAAAATGGACCTGGGTTAGTGGAATCGATGCCAACACCATGCACAGTTTGAGGGGAGGAAGGGAGGGTCAACTAACCTTATGGTTCATAGTTTTTTGTTAAATTTGTTTAGAGGTTTTCGACCATGAGGTCGTCATTTGAATTCCACCCTCCTAAGAGACAACCTAGGTGCAGATGTAGATGTGGAGACATATTTTGCCTAAGAGGGTCTAACTAGAGTTCCCAACGAGGATCACATCAGAGGTGCTGTAGATTCTAGCCAGCGAGGAGGCCATCCATTGGATTGTAACGAACATAAAATATATAAATATTAAAAATAATATTATTAGATAATTAATAATTAATAATTAATAATTATCAAAGAGTCATGACCGTAGGTTGAAAAGTCACAAATGGACATATATAAGTCCGACCATTGTAATTCAATCATATCAATTCATATCATCAATTTAATATATTATTATGGCTTATCTCATTTACCAAGTTTTCTGGTAATATTATTTCTACAAGCGAATAAATATTCATTTCAGTGGTATCAGAGCCTCATTGGCTAGATCCCAGCCTTTGGCCATATTTTTTGCTTTTAGCCATCACCCAGGTTTCCCAGAATTTTTGGGTTTCCCAAAAAATAGGACTTTGTCCTTAAAAGAATAAAAAAAAAGGGTAAAAGTAACTCCCCCCAAAAAAAGAGAGAAAAAAAAAGTGAAGAAAAAAGTAAAAACAAAAACCGAGGGTTTCCCAAAAAAAATAGGACTTTGTCCTTAAAAGAATAAAAAAAAGGGTAAAAGTAACTCCCCCCCAAAAAAGAGAGTAAAAAAAAAAAGTGAAGAAAAAAGTAAAAACAAAAACCGAGGGTTTCCCAAAAAAATAGGACTTTGTCCTTAAAGAATAAAAATAAAAGGGCAAAAGTAACTCCCCCCCCCCAAAAAAAAGAGAGTTAAAAAACAAAAAGTGAAGAAAAAGTTAAAAAAAAAAAAGGAACGAGGAAAAAAAAAAGGGAAAAAAAAAGGTTAAAAAAGAAAAGATAATAGTAAAAAGTGCATAATAATAACTATTAAAAGAAGCAAGTGGGATTTGAACTTGGGTGGGAAAGTTAACAATCATTCCTCCCAACCACCCAATCTACTCACATTTTACAAAACTTCAGGGAAATAAAAGATAAAAAAGGTGCATAATAATTGATATTAAAAAGCAAGTGAGATTAAACTTAGGTGGGGAAGTCAAAGGAAAAACAAAATCGAAAAAAAAATCGAAGACCATCATCATCTAGTGTGGAAGAAATTAGATATCATGGAATCTGGTTTGCAAGCACAAATAGAGAAATTAGAAGCCAAGTTAAAGCATTATCGAAGAGAGAATGAAGAATTACGGGACAAAAATACGAAATCAGAAATATTGATTAAATTACGTCAGATGACAAAAGAGCGCAAGGAACAAATAATTTCTGACCAGAACAATCATATAGAAAAATTGTATGCCCAAATTAAGAAATTAAGAGACGAAAGTGATTTCAATCAGAGACGAACAAATCAAGATATAAAGAAAGAAATAAGTGATTACGAAGTAGAAACAATCCTCTTGAACAAAATCATTAACAACAAGGATGAAGAACTAACGCACATACGACAGAAATTAACAGATCAAGAATCAATGGTCGACCAGTATCGACAACAGATAAAAGTTCTTCAACAACAAAATAGCGATGCTAAAAAAGAACACAAGCTGGAGATCGCAAGGAGTAATAAAATAATATCCAACAATTCTGAAGAAATTTTCAGATTAAGAAATCACAACAAAACCCTGATTACAAAAATTAAAAAATTGAAAAACAACAGCAAGAGGGGAAAATCCGGTGAAGACCTCGAAGGGAAATTACTAGAAAAGCAAGAAGAAAACCAGTGTTTAAATAATAGTAATCAGGAACTACAAAACCAAATCAAGGAGCTAGAAATTGAAAAAAAGTCGCAAGAGGAAGGAATCGAAAAGATTCAAAATCGCAACAATCTAATAGACAAGCAAGAAGCACAAATCGAGGAAGTGAAGAAAGTTCTTGTCGCAATCCAAAAGAAAGAAGAAAAAACAACACCTACACCTTACAGACATCCTAATTATAATAATCATTTTGACCAACGACAAGGTCAAAATGAATATTCACAGAAGACTTATGTGGACATGCGAAAATATCGACATACCAAGCAACAATTGAGACAAATTGTCCCACAAAAATATCTTAGAGCTCCGATAAAAATAGATCTAGGATGGATCACAACAGATACGATGCGACAATTTACCTGGGGAATCTGTAGTTCGTATCGGCTCATCTCCTCAAAGGTCGCAAATACAAAATGGAAAGAATTCTGAGATGACAAGATAAATCAGACATAAATGTCAAATACATCTTTGAGGACAAAGATTTCCTTAAGGGGAAGGCAATGTAACGAACATAAAATATATAAATATTAAAAATAATATTATTAGATAATTAATAATTAATAATTAATAATTATCAAAGAGTCATGACCGTAGGTTGAAAAGTCACGAATGGACATATATAAGTCCGACCATTGTAATTCAATCATATCAATTCATATCATCAATTTAATATATTATTATGGCTTATCTCATTTACCAAGTTTTCTAGTAATATTATTTCTACAAGCGAATAAATATTCGTTTCATGGATCTTATGCCATATTTGTATGTGGGGTTTGATTGGAGAGTCTGCCACAACATATTTTTCACCCAATTTCTAGATTTATTTTTTCATGTGGTTCACACATTGGATATTGGGGTTGCTACATCCATGGTACATCCCTGCTACTCCATGAGGATTGTGGGGAGGACAAACATTGTCAAAATAAGGGTGGCTCAATTAAGTGCCTAGTATGTCATTTACAAGGAATTGAACCTGGGTAGGGAGGTCATCAATCCATACTCCCAACAACCCAAGCTACATTTGATGGACTTTATGACAGAGGTAATATTAACATTATGTTTAAATTATTCTAGTTGCATTTTATTGTGTTAGTTAATGCAAATGAAAATTATTATAAAATTTTCTTTAAATTGTTTAATGAAATTGTCTAATTATTTTTGTGTACTATATATTTTGCACACAATAGTAGATACAATGGGGAGGGGGCTCCACTAGTTCAGGTTTATAAATATATGTAGGAGACTTAGTTGCTCGTATTTCCTAGACTTGTCCTGTGATGCAGTATGGATGATAGGTTTCGAGAGGATGTGGTGGAAAATCCACCTGCATTGTTGGATCGACATGGATTCTATCATTTACAAGTGCAGGAGATCATGCGAGACCCTGAAATCGTAGAGATATGGAGGATGGTTTCTCATGATATGAGGATTTTTATGCAGTTTATTGTCGATGTTTCCATCCTTCTAGATGTAGGTCGAAGGAAAATTCTAAATATAATGAGGGTGAATATCCTCCTCCTCCTCCTCCTCTTCCTCCTCACCATGACGATAGAGCCTCGATATCTCATCCACCTCCTCCTTCTCCTCCTTACCATGAAAACCAACCAGCATATACTCCTCCACACCCAACCGACCCACCACCATCTCTGACTCATGATCCATAGGTCCACTGACCAACTTATCCTCCTCACCAACTTGACCATCCACTATCTCCTACGTTACTCACCTCCTAGGCTCTATATTGGTGGTCACAATGGGTGAGAAACATAATCAAGGAGATATCGATTATGATTCTCTCCATGCCTCTGGATCCAAAGGTGGATAAGATATCTCATAAATTTTATTGGACTCAAAATGTATATTTGGCATGTATAATGATTTTGATATTATTGTCCACACACACAAACACACACACTACACTTTTCATGCTGATGTTGATGTTGATGTTTATTTATATGTTGATGGTGATGTGTATGTTAGGTCAAGTTAGATATGTTTTCTAGGTGTGCTTGATAGATGTGTATGTTATATGGTGTTTGTTATATGTGTGCAAGATGGTTATGTTAGATAATGCATCTTGTGTTTCACTAGATGTTATTATTAGATTTGTGTGTTAGATGACATTTAAATTTGTTAAATGTATACGTTATATGATTGTAGGTAACGTTTACATGTGTATGTCAGCTGATGTTTGATGTGTATGTTAGATTATGATAGATAATTTTTTATGTGTATATAAGATGATGCTTATGTTTGATAGGTGATGATAGATATGTATGTTAGATGATGTTTATCATATGTGTGAGATGGTTATGTTAATTGATGTTTATGTTTGTTAGGTGGTCATGATGTTGATGACAATGATACATTACATGATGTTAGGAGATGGTGGCGGTGTCCATTGATTTGATGATCACATTGTACTATTTTTATTGTTATGTATACATAGACTTATTTTTATGAATTGAATAGATTGAACCAAATTAATTTATGATATTTATCTTCATGTGTATGATGTATTTTCTTTATGTCGATAAGTATGATTCATGTATGTGATGCAATTTTATTTATTCATTTATGTATTTATATTGATGTCTGTTATATTAGCTATAATTATAATTACAAATTGTGCACAATCTTAGTTATAATTGCAAGTTAGAGTCTTAGCTATAATTACAATTTACAATCATTATTACAATTTCACAACTACAAGTTACAATTATAATTACAATAAGAAATTACTAATTAGATTTACAAATTACAAATTGGATAATTACAACTACAAATTTACAATCTCGAATTGCAATTATAGGTACAATCATAACTTGCAAATTACAATTACAAATTTGCAATTACAGTTACAAATTAATTTACAAGTTACAAAATAATTTAAAAAGTTGCAAAATTACAAAATTGTAAAATTACATTTAAAAAATACAAACTTGAAAATTTACATGTTTTAGTTTCAATTACAAGTGTACAGTCACAAAATACTCTTACAATTACAATTTTGAGATAACAAGATACATAGGGAAACATTAAATGGAAATACCAAGTTCATAGTGCTTTTAGTAAGGAGAAAGATAATCTAATATATAAATCTAAGTAAAGTTTATGATTACATTATTAAATGTGGGCCACATGAAAAATAAATTATGTTATTTCTTCGCCTCCTATTTATCACAAGTTTTTCAAAATCAATCATGCCAATATATTGCTTTTTGTTAGATTATCGTGTAGTTTCATTATGGAGGATTTGAGTCACATTGGTTCTAATTTTGACAGTATTAATTTTGTTCTTTATGCACATAAAATTGGAATAAAGTTTTGATCATTAAATTTAGGATTTATAAAATATTTGTAGTATCTATGTTCCTTTTATTAATGATTTCACTATTGTCCTTCTATTTTAAATGACAATTTAAATTGATGCCTATGTAGGGTGTTGCCACAATAGAAAATAAGATGATTTTTTTCTCGTAGGTTTAATTATTGTAATCTTTATTTTATCCATCTTAAAATTAAGTCTATAAAAATGATAAAATGATTGAGAAGGTTGAGTTTCTTAATCATGAAGAGAATTAAAAGTTCATATATAAAAATAATAATGTAATCTATAAAGGATGGAAATAAGTCTAGCCATGTTAATTTCAATGTAGCCATTGTCTTTTAAACATTTCTCGATTTTATTAACATAGATGTCCAAAAATATGCTATAAATATGATAACTTTGCTTAATAAAAATATTACAATTACTGTGTAATTGGCCACTGATTTTTATATTTAAACTTTATATGAGGATTTAAGAAGTAAATGATAAGTTCAAGTAAATAGTGATGTCATTATGGCCAAAGTTTGTTGTCAAAATTATATGAGGACTTTATTAATTTATAACTACAACGGAGAGATCACTTAGCCATTACAAGGATGTATACTCTTCTTAGGCACAAGTTTATTATGCATCGAATTGTAAACAAAGAATAGTTTGGAGAGTGCATGTGTTCTTGTGCGGATAAATGTCAAACATGAATTAAGGTTGATTAGATGAATGAATTTGACTATATTTTACATGTAGAAACCCAATAAAGAGTTTTCCTAGAATAGACTATGACATGGGTGTAAATTAGGGTCAAAACTCTAAGTACACATTTCCCTTCAATATGCAAGGAAATTGGTCATGAGTTTCCCTCGTGTCATTCTAAGGAATTAATCATGCTAGTGGCGATGAGTTGGTGAATTGTTATAATAACTTCATTTAGCAAAGCCTTGCTATGATTGCATTGTTAGAGTTTGAAAGTGGTTTAGTGATTAGTGAAGGCATTAATATTATGTAAATTAATAAAATGT
>LPNX010158898.1:175880-200897 GCA_001517045.1 Pseudotsuga menziesii | reverse complement strand
TATCTGCAAAGTAAACTATGCCATCTATTGTTTCATTCAGTTCTTCAAAACAGTCTTTTTTAAATGTCATGTGTGATGTTGCACCAGTATCAAGCAGCCAACAATCTTTATAAGATGAAAGAGAAGTTATTTCATTAATTCCAAGATTACAATTTGCAACAATACAATGAGAAGAATCAGAAGATTTACTAGCATCTTGATGTTTATTATCATCTTTCTTTTGGTTGTTCTTGTCTTTGATGGAGTCCCATGAATCCCAACACTGATCTGATGTGTGCCCAGTCTTTCCACAACGCTTGCATTGCAGATCTGATCTTTTGTTTCTGCCCCCTCTGCCTCGGAAGTTTCTTCTTCCTCGTCCTCTCTTGCTGCAGTCTCCCTTGGAAGGGTCTTTGGATTGGTCTTTGCTGGAAAGGGCAGCACCAATATTGGATGCCAAAGAGTGCATCTCTAATCTGGAAACTATAACTTACAGAATGCTTAGAAAAATATATGGGATGCAGGTTTAGATTCTTGCTCCTTTACAGATTACAATATGATTCTGCAGTTTATACAAATAATTCTACAGCTCTATCAAAACAATCTTGCAGCTGCTTTATATTTAATTTTGCAACTCTATATCATTTCAATATATAAATTCTATGCACTATTCTACACAATGCAGGTCTGTGTCTCTGAACTTTTTACAATACAGTCTGTGCTATAATTAACCAACAATCTTCTCATGCAGTGGTTACAGCTTTATTTTCAAAGCACAGTTACAAATTGAAAGGAAAAAAAACTCAGCAATTCCATGCTATATCATTCATAGCAGCAATTCATAGAGGAGAAAATTCTTCATGCAACAGTCACAGTCGCAAATGTATGAGAGCACAGCTCCAGTTTTAGGCGCAGCAAGAGTACGATATATCAGTCACACTATATTTTGCAGTCAACAATAAAAATTTTACCTCCGTTCATAAATCGCTTTCAATATTCTTCACATGCAGTCTTCAATGCAGCATTCGACCAACTATATCAGTACTAGACACACCCTCATTACACTTGATCTGGTTGTACCGTCCAGCCTTCTTGGCAAGGGCATATGCATCACACGCTATCTTCAAAGTGGCGTAGCCTGCAGCAGCATGCTTCACAGTTCACTTAATGGCGTGAATATTTCGAGCTATACGTTCTCTTGTAGGTACCACAGTCTTCAACCAAGTCTTCACGCAGCTTCCATAATCAACCAGCGCATATATATACTCCACGCAGCATATAAGTTTGGACAGTAGTTAGGGTTCTCGATATCAGCAATCCAACGCTGAAGAAAGGGACTATCACCCAAAACTCCACGTGATTAGGGTTCTCTTCAGGAAATTAGGGTTCCCTTCAAAAATATCAAAATATATCAAAATGGTGCGTAGTCTCCAATAGTGTGCAGTCTCCAATGGTGATACCAAATATATCAAAATATCACAATATATCAAAATGTGCGCAGTCTCCAATCAAGTCTTCACGCAGCTTTTACAACATATAACATATACCATCGCAGCTCTTACAACATATAACATATACCATTGCAACTCTTAAATGATCAAATCGCAGTGTTAGATGATCAACGCGCAGTCTTAAATGATCAAATCGCAGTGTTCTCCTCCAGAAGGGCGATTTCTTCACGTGCTTGCAGAGAATAGTCTCCACACAGCATACCACGCAGGTAGCCTCCACGACTCCTCCAACGCCTTCACTGCACAATCTCTCCAGTACATTCGTTACCAGCTTACACCGTTACAAGGCTCGAAATCACCAGCTTTCACTCAAGAGTTTCTTCACGCAGGCAGTCTCCCACTGTGGTCACCAATGTCTACGGTATGGACAAGGAGGGACGCGCAAGCTAGAAGAACATATTGATATTCGACTTCGGTGGAGGGACTATCCAGACATGCAATGGACTGGCAATGGACATAAACATGAAGGAGGAGAGGTATCACCACAATATCGCAGCACAATATCGTAGCACAAAACTGGAGGAAGAGAGAGCCTGATTACAAATTAGGGTTAGGTAACTCACAGTGATATGAGAGGTCGCGACTCAGGTAACTCTACGCAGGATAATCACCAGAATAATACGCATACAAAACGCTCAACTCATTAGGGTTTCCTCAGCACACAAACTCAATCATGAAGCAGACAATGCATGCGACTCGACTGGTAGACTGATGGAGCAGTCTGGCAATGGAATGGCAAGCAGAATGGCAGCCAGGAGTTATGGCAGATAGCCCTGCTCTGATACCACTTGTTGGTAATAACTCCCGATTCATTACTTATTCAAATGCAAATGCCTATATTTATACAAATCACATGGCGGTTGGGTTTCACCTTCTGCTCAGCCTGTTTGGCTTCCTACTATTTATTTATTTACATTATATAACCCTAATGGATTATATTCTAACAAAATGAAATCTAATAATAGAATTAGTTAGTGTTACTTAACAAATAAATAAAATGAATTCACACATTATAGATGTCTTTTTAAGTGTAATTAGTTTGTAAATGAAATATACATTTCGAATTAATATTAAAATCCGTTTATTACTTACTAGTTAATATTAACATAATTAGTATAAAATGACTATTTTCATATTGTTAGAAATTCGTATTAAATATCTACACACATATGATATACATTGACCTATATTTTTACAATATCAACATTCCATAATAATGGTGCCACAATAATTCTAATATTTTACAATAAATATGCAATGAGATATAAATACCTTCAAGTAAATAATTTTTTTTTCAACAATCATTCCATACAATCATAAATTACTTGATAGACAAACACATTATGCATCAGATTGATTATTAACCAACTAAAATTCTTTAAAAACATTTGGTAATTAACTTTCCATTTCCACCATCATAGGATAAAAAATAAATAATAGAATTCAGGAATTAATTAAGATAGCAATAATAAAATGATACATGAACACTATAAATGATGAAATAAAATATGTACATATCATTCTCTATTTCCATAAAATTGATTGTCTTCCTCGCTTGGAATGATAACACTGTTTTTATAAAAAATATGTTTAGATCTAGGGTCGTGTCTTAACATGAACCATTAATCACTATCCAACACATCCGGGTAAAAAACTCTTGGTTGCAGTGTTTTAGGAAAATATAAGGCTCCTTAGTTTCATCCCAAATCTTTCTAGAGTTAATACATATCATCCCACTATCATGATATTCCTTTACGTTATTACCATTGAAGGTGTCCCACCACTTGAACCTAAAAATAACACATTGGAAAGATGAGAAGTCCGCTTGAATGATCTATTGTATCTTTTCAACATAACCCAACTAATTATTGCTTCTTTGGTTTTGATCGCAATGGCTAGCATGACTAGATTAGTCAAACTTGAATCCACTCCACAATCTTGTGTAAGACATCCATCATCGACATCCTTGGTGCAAAAGTGATGCCCATATTCTCACATAGATGGGGGAAAATGAACTTGTAAAAAAAAGAACAAATGATGGTGTCAAGTCTAATAACCCGACCATTAATATATAAATGTATATGTTATAATTCAAAGGTGCATTATAAAGTTAAAAATGTACACAAAGATATTATTATTGAGCTGCTACATCCAATCCTTATGTTTAGCACATCCTCTCAACATGTGGGTAACGACCAGATACACCATATTTCTCTCTGACTTGGTCAACAACCCAACTATTTGGAAATATCATTGGCATATTTTATTTTTAATTATTAGGATATGACAACTTCTACCATTCAACCATTTGAATTATTTCCTGTCAATTCCCCATTTCCTCATCTTATCTTCATACAATGCGACTCACAACTATGTTTTCATCTATAATGTAAAGAGTGAATTTATTAATGGCATCAATTTCTAAATTCACTATTGTATTCATGAAAACAAATCAACACATAGTATGCATGAGATCAAATCTATATTATGAATTTCATTATGAATAGTTACTATGTATAAATGTGACGAAATATGTGTGACTTACTCTTTATGATGCGCCTTTTTCTGTTCATTTGGAGTAGCTTCCCTCCCCTTTTCTCCTCATCATGTTCATGATCCCAAATTGATATACTTGGTGTTTGGTCGATTTTCTTGATGTGGTCATTGGAATAATAGAACGACTCATATACTATGTACCCCTTTGCCATAGATCCCTCAAGTTTTACCTTTGTCGAACAAATCCCTTCAATTTTTTGATGTAGTACCTTTATAAGAATAACATCCAATGACATGAGACCACCCAAATTAATTCAACCTCATCAATTAGGCGAATTAGAATATGAACCTATAAGTTCATGAAACTCATCATTTCCTTCTCAAACATACAAACAATCTCAACTATCTCTTAACGCCATCGTAGAATGCTAGCCATGTGAATCTCCTTTGATGTGATCCACTGTAAAAATGCAGATAGTTTAGATTTGGCACACCACAGGTCCTAGGGAAATTCATGGTTCACACACTCATGCATGAGAAAAGGATAATGATAGTACAAAGTGAACGAATAAACATTTAATTGCATTTGAAATTGCGGGGTAAAAAACAAAAACAAAAAAGAAAACATTTATTTTTAGATACGTACCCTTCGAAGGTTCAAATGGTCATGTGATTTCAAACCTGGAAAGTTTTTGTTTATAGTAAAGTAGCAGCATAGAGTAGACCCATATAAATAAGGCACCTTCACACCCAATACAACTTCATTTTCCAAAGAAATATCTTGTTTCTTCAAAACCCATGTAGGGATGATTTTAAGGAACCATACTTATTTAAAAGTGTATAAATGTTGGTGAATATTACCAATTCTTAAAACACCAACTATAAAATGATTGGCGATATTTTTCAAAAAATATTTTAATTTCCAAGGATTTTATATCATTTATATAATAATTTGGCGATTTTTACAGTGAAAAAATCTTACCCCATCAAAATTGGGTGAAACAGGGGTTCAAAAAATGCAAAATGGCGAATATTTTTTGGGAGAAAAACATGGAAAAATAGTCCACTGGGCTAAAATTCGCCCCTAAAATTATCCCTGAACCCATGTTACATCACCTTCTTTAAACAAGCAAGAGGGGATAGCCTCTCCTCTATTTTCTTTTGTTGGCCAATGCTTCTTTTTACTATTTAAAGAAATAAGATCTCTCCTTATATCCAACATGTCACTTTGTTTTGATGATATGTACCTCCACAAATAATATGAAACATTTTTAAATATATGCATGGGATCTAGTAAGTGGACAATCTTAAGATGCTCCCAATATGGGAGCTCATAAAATACCTATTTCCTCTCCATTTCAATGGGAATTTTCTCAACATAGGTGTTGAATAATTCATAATCATGGGTCATAGGTTCCCCATTTGAATTGAACATTTATGTAATTTTCTTCTCCTTCTCTTTGTCATATTCCCTAAGCCAGTGAGCTAGTGTCATTATTTCAAGCCTTCGGGTTCTCTCTGGTTTAGCATTGAAATAAGATGTTGCTCTTCTATAAGGGTGGTATTTTTTTAGGAATACCCTTGAGTAGTCGTACACCAAATTTGGTAGGTGGTTGGACCACCCATTCTTCATAGAAGGTCCAAAACATTTACATCCATGACACCCTTTTGTTACAAGACCTGTGGTGTTATGGTATACATAGCACGTTAGTGTTGAAGATCAATAGAATTTCACTGAATTAAATATGTATAAAATACTTTCACAAATATAAACAAATAAAACAACATGTTTACCATAGAAAACTCCTAATCCCAAATAATCATGTGTGGTGTATGCACATATTCCATACAATGTAAAACTCCTCTCTGTTGTGATGGGTCTTGATACATTGTATACTTGTATCCTTTCCCATAGTTCCTTCAATTCATCGATAAATGGTTGTAGGTAAACATTCATAGTATTCAATTTTCTTCTATTAAGGAATATAAGATCCAACATAATATGTTCATTCTTCACGGATAACCATCGGGGGATATTGTTATTGATCATTACTACACGACAAATATAATAATTCTTGTTTTTGAGGGAATATGGGTTGACACCACCCATGGATATTCTCAATAGAAGGATCTATTCTTCATCCTTGAATTTATCATTCCATGTATCCTCTATATTCTTCATGGATATTGAATCTATTGGGATTCACATAACTTCCGACTCACTTCATTGCAAGACATGCCATCCCTGCAACCTAGCCAATTCTTTGCAATTGAATAGCCTTTGAATCTTTGGAATTATGGACATCTTAATCGATATATTATTAGGAGTGTTAGAATAATCAAAACCCATTCCCATACTTAAGATATACAATTTAATCATTTTGATTAAAATCCTAGGTCCTACACTAGCTAGTTGGCATCCACTTGCTTCCTTATGGTCAAACTTGCAAAAAATGCCTACAAGAGAGATTTGGAAATATTATGGATAATATTCTGTAAACACATCAGACTACCCAGTTTAGTAATTGCACATTCCTTCCTTATCTAGAATTAGACTACTTTTTAGCAGCTTTTAAGGAAAAAGGTAAAGGTAGTCTTAAGGAAACTACCTTGTTTTTTGTACAACTCACCCTACTTATTTTTCTCTTCTAAAAGCATGATTTTATCCACTTTCCTTCACTTATCAGCTTATATTCTTCATTCAACCTATTCATGACCTTCTTGACAGATTAGGAAAGTGTTTTATGCACATATGGGGGGATTTTGACTTTTTAGTAAACCTGCTTTTGTGATGATTCAAATAGCATCCTTATCCAGTCGAATATCTGATCTAATTATATATTTGGACAATCTATTTTTCATAAGGTTGGATGAGATAAAATTATTCAATATAATTTTGTATTATGCTCCATTTACAGTCTCCTTTTTGAGTGAATCTATGCATGTTTTACAAGTAATTTTGTGAGTTCAATTGATCCAAGTCTGGGCTTAATTTCCACATGGTATCAGAGCCTTGGTAGCTCAATTTTTATCCTCTTCTATTAATTTTTTAGGATCAACATCACTCACTGGGAGTGCATTCTGTCTGTTCAAGGGTGTAGTTGCTGAAGAATGGATCAATCTCACCATATCATCTTGACTCCATTCAACTACTTTGAATGGAAGGAACATATGGTGATTCTGATGAGGAGTAAAGGGATCTAAAAAGTGACCATGGAAACTGAGGTTGAGCCTAATGCAGCAGCAAAGAATATTAAGTGGCACAATAGGAGAGATGAGGCGTATGGTCTCTTGTGTCTCAACATTTACAGAGACCTTATTTTCCATCTTGATGGATTTACATCACAAAATGAAGTATGGGAGAAGATTCAAACTTTATTTGGAAAGACAGATGAAATGAGGGGACATCAACTGGAGAAAGAGATTATTTCATTGAGTCAAAGCAGATTCAAATACTTACAAGTCTACTTCTCCAAGTTCAAAGCACTGGTTTGTAGTTGAAACAATGTGGTATCGAAAAGAAGGATGAACAACTAGTCTTGGCCATACTTTCAAATCTTGTCCCTGACTACTCAATATTTGTTTCGACCTTCCATGCCACCAAGATGATAGCTTGAAACTGGGATATTACTTCATTGGTAGATTTCATGGAATCCTTGACTCAGGAGCAAGACTAATTGGTCATGATGGGCACCATTAAAGCTTCCAAAGATCAAGCTTTGGTTGTTGGAGATTAAAAGGTGGACTACAAAGTAAAGAAGAACACTAAGAAGCATCCTGATCAAAAGGGAGACATGTCCAAGTCTCATGAGGAGTCCTCAAACTCCAAGAAGAATAATTCCCAAAAGAAGAAAGGTAAAGGTGAAATGAGTAAGTGCACATAGTGTGGAAAGGGATTTCATCCTTGGAGCTCTTGCATGAAGAAGCAAATCGATATGTTGACTCAACTCCTAGAAAAACAAAACATCTCTCTTCTTGAAGGTGCAAAGAAGAAGGAAGGAGGATCAAGTTTCAAAGAAAAGGAGAGAGTTCATGTTGTGGTTGCAAGAACTGTAAGATCTCCTTCCTTTATCATTGATTCTGGAGCTTCAAGGCACATGGTTTCAACAAGGGAGGCCTTCTCCTCTCTTGATGATTCGAATGGTCCAAATATTTTGTTGGGAGATAACTCTGAAACTAAAATTAAGGGAAATGGTAGAATAGATCTTGACCATGCTTTCTTGAATAATGTTTTGTATGTCCTAGGTCTTGCTGCTAATCTCTTGTCAATCTATCAGATGACCCACACTGGGTATCCTAAGAAGGTTGTCTTTACTGCCAATGTTTTTGAAATATTTGAGATTTTGAATGGTAGAGTCATTGCTAAAGGTTTTGTGGATCATAGTTCAAGAGTGTACAAGTTCTCACACTTTATGCCCTTCTCAAAGTGATTAAGGACTCTTCTATCAAAATTTTTATTAAATATAGGCTAACACAAAAAATGCCATCATGCCACACATATATGGATTTCCTAAAATCCGAAAAGAATATGTTCCTTTAAGTCACATTGTGAACACTCTAGGTGCACTCAATACTTCCTAGAAAAATTTATGGCTAAAAAGGCTTCATCATCTTATTGGAAATACAAAATCCTTCATAAAGTACACAACATCCTTCATGAAGGACTCAACTTCCTTTATTGAATGGATAAAAAATCCTTTAAGTCAAAGAAGAAGAAATAATGGTTAGCATTGATATAGTATCATTTTATACCAAAATCCCACTTGTGTAGTTGAGGCTAGATTTCTTAGTGGCTATTTAGTGCTACATAGGGTTGGGGGTCTCCGCTCTTAGCTCACGAAAATTGGTGGAATTGATAGTTCTTGGTATGTTTATGACTTTTCTTCTTTGTTTCCCCTTCTTCACATTGGATTTACGTGTATTTATCATGATAGTGGTGGTTGTCTTGGTTATGATGTTTGATTCATAGGTTGGAGGGTGATTCCATGAAAACAAGTAAACCCTTTGAATGAAATATGGCAATGAAATTTTGTATTTTGCATAATTTTTTAGATTGAATCACCCAAAACTCATATGAACTTGGTGAATTATTATGTGCAGTAAAACTGAAATTTGTAGGGAATTATGTTATGTTTCTAACAATATTTAAATAATAAGATTAGTGTCATTAAATGTGTTAAATTTGCATTATTTGCATTTAATTAAAATTATGTTTATCCTTGCAAATTTACATAAAAGGTAACAAGTGAGTTCATTTCCTTAAACTTATTCAATGTTCAATATATAATTTTCAAAAACAAAATATATGAGGATGATCTACACATAATGAAAATCATATTTAAATTATTTTTTGAAGTTGACCCATTAATATTTGAATCACATTTTATACACCTTTGTGTTCCCATCAACTTTTTTCCAGTAATTTATATAAATTGAAAAATAAAAGTACCCTTATGAAGAGGAAAGATCCACGAAGATCCCACATATTTTTATAATTTTTAGTTATGTATTTTTTATTCTATTGATTTTTCTTTGAGTGCCTTTGAAACTATGATTTTTTTTCAATATAAGTTTTAAAAGAAATTAAATAAAAAGTATAATATGAAATTGAAGTATGAAAATTGATATACCATTGGATAGAGGATTCATTGACTAATTCATTAGCCTTAACTCGACCACCTAAAATGAATGAGATGAAGGGATTTCACCCTATGGAAGTTGCAATTGTTAAATTCCTACAACAAGAGGGTCGAAATTTATCAACTCTCAATAGAGATATATAACTTAAGCAATATTTCTTAAAAGATCGATGTAGTGTTAAGAAAACTATCCATCTACTATCTTTTTAACCAAAAGCTCAAATATTTTATAATGAGATTTTTGGTTAGAAATACAGCTTGAATGAGCTATGGAGCTTGATCTAGATATATTTTTAACCAAAATCCTTAATACTAATATTTTATAACGAGCTTAATCAATGAAATGATAGATCAATGTAGATGGATATTGATTAAGCTACCTTTTCAACAAAAAAATCTTAATTCAAATATTTAGTAAACATAAAAATACAATTGTATGTTAAGGAAAATCCTCAATATTTTATTATTTTTCATGTTGAAGGTTACATATGCTACTATGGGGGATCTAGTTCTAGATATCCGAATTAAAATCTGTGGGTGAACCCTCCTTGAGATCCTTAAGGTATAAAATACAAAATATTTGATTCAAACCTGTTTGGATAATGAATCTTGTATAATATTCAACTCTCTCTCTATAGATATCATATTAAGTTCCATAGCTAATGCTTCGGGAATTATATCATGTATGGCCGTGATCACCTGTCATCTAGTTAAGCGCCAACATAGTGTTTCAAAATACTTGCAGATGAGTAATGCTCTTGTACTTGGTTAGCTATAAAGGGTGCTCTTAGTGCTAAACATTTAAAGCGGTTATTTGAGTCATGACTCATAGAGGCACTAAAATGTATAAACTATTATTCAAGAAAATATAATACACCCCCAATTCCACATATGCATTCATCACCCTAGAAGACTCCATAAAAAAATCCCAAAGGTTGGAATCCATGCACAACTAATTCACCAATATGTCTTATCATTGATACTTTTCCCTTTGTTTTATAATCCTGAGCAATGGTGCAAATATGATAGGAAACATGAAAGGCTTTCTTTTTTCAATATCTCAAATAAGTTTGAATTGTGAGCCAACTAAATTCCCCCAAAAGCAAGAAAAGGAATAGCTAGAAAGTTCTTTATCTCTTTTCTTAAAAAATATTGCTTAAGAATCTCCTCAATGAAACCCCCATTCCACACATGGTTAACTCCAACCTTTGAATTATGTACTTCAAGACTTATAATGAGAAAAAACACAAGGAAAAAAATGTAGAAAATTTTCATCCTCATTTTTTCATAAATGGCAAACATTAGGCCCATTTTTATTCTTAAGTTTATAGTATATCCAAAGTAGGTACCTTGTTCTTCAAAGCTAGCCATATGAATATATTTTTCTTCTTAGGTGTTCTCACTTTCCATATTTTTTTCCACCACCACCAACCATCTTTCTTTGCAGGAGGCATTATGATTTCATAGCCTAATTTAGTAGAGTAAGTCTCACATGTCTTATTCTTATTCCATATTAGTTCATTTGGTTCCTCTTTTAGTCTTATGTTCCCATACCTCAATTATGAGATGTATTTATTCCAAACTTTGACAAGTGCACCTTCTAACCCAAGTTAGATTACATTCATCCAACCTTATTGTCGAATATTCATTTGAACTTCATCAACTATTTTATATAGTGTGATAATTCCAAGTCCTTGTAAATACTAAATTGAAACATCAAGAATTAATATAGAATTGTCACAACCCATGATGGTTTGTGTGAGATGCATAAGTTATTTTCTCCTCATTAAACTTGAATACATCTCTTTGTGTTTACCCATACCTAAACCCCTAGATAATTCACTACACCATACAAAGTTCATTTTTTGGATCTTAAATTATAGTGTCCCCTCTCCCTTCCAACTAGAGAATCAACAACACAATCAAAACCTTCGACCTATCTTCTTTCGATAATCCTCCATCACTTCCAACACTAGAACTAGAATAATTTATAAATGAAATTTCCTCATTCACTATGGGATTAATGGAAGGGACTAATGGATTTTTCCTACCATCCTTAGTCTTTGACTTTTCGATAATTTCCTCAACAAATGTAGGTCATATTTCTTTTATATCCAAAATAACTACTACATTAATATTATAATTAATAGTATGAGTCTTAATATTATTGTTGTCAACAAAAACATTGTTAAGGACTCCTCCAATAAAACAATACCCATGAGATCCTTTTCAATAAGAAGTGGATGAGCCTCCAATGGCTTGTTGACTCTGTTTGATTGATCTGGAAAAAATGAAGATTTTTTTTACCCTACTATCCTTAAAACACTTTTAGAATCCACCAAAGGTCCCAAATATTCAATGTTATGGACTATGCCAGCCTCATGCCAAACACTAAAATAACTATCTATGGCTAAGTTGTCACTTTAAATTTCCCAAAGGTAATGGGAGAGAATTTCTTCTTATATAATTTTCTAATAAAAGGATAGGAGAATTCTGCAATAATGTGACCATGCATGTGGCACATCAAACAAAAAAAGGAACATTCTAATAATCAATAATATGTGAGTGAATTCCCCCCTAAACCTCAATATCCACATTCTTTTCCAATTGATCCTTATTGTCAATATCCAATAAAACTCTTATGATAGTAAAACTAATACTCCTATTAAATGAGCCATCAACCCTAATAGTCCTTCACAAACAATTACCAAGTTCTATTTAGTTAATACACCAAAACCTAGGACTTTTACCCAAATGGGTACCGTAGTAGCCTTTTTAGATTGTGGATCAAATATTGGGTTCCAAGGTTTAAGTGACATATAGGTTACCCCAAAACCAAATCCCCTCAGTATTGTCTCAACATTCTCCATAGTGCAAATTGAAAATCTGATCCATCATTTTGTCAACAAATTAAAGGATGTCTTGTATCCATTAAGCAGTCTCCGCTATCTCTACAACCGACTATTCAACATTGAGATCCATTTACCAAAGAAGCAACCTATAAGATTTTTTTAATATATACAAAATATGCTCTACCTTAACATCCTCCCCTACCACTGTTTTTCGGTCGTATATCTTTCTTCTTGATAATTTTCCAGTTCCTTCTCCTTTGGTTCTAGAGCCTTACCACTAAAAAGATAGCCAAGGTTCAAATTTTAACATACAAATCTTGGATCTTCCATAGGAGAATTTCCATAAGCGCATGAACCTCTATTCAGAATATTCTTAGTGCCCACATTCTTCTCCGATGTAAAGGCCAAAGAAAATGATGGGAGAATTGAATTCGAGGAAACAAAAGAATGTAAACCATTAGTATTAGCAAACCCCTTCACATGAGAATGTAGTAAGTTTTGCACTTACACAAGAAAATTCTAACCTGACAACCTCAACCTTCTTTGTTGAATATACAAAGGAAGGATACTGTTTACCAACTTTTGAAACAATCGCAAAATCAATACTAAAAACAAATTTGTCAGAGATAATCTACAAGGAAGAGATTGGTGATAGATTTGTGCCTCTATAAATGGGCTCCATCTTGTTGGATCCAATGCCAATGTTAGTCCTCGATGAAGGTACTAACAATATCATTGATGTGATGGATATACTCACTTGGGAGAAATTATCCAAATTTTTGTTATTATTAAAAACTCAAAGGTTTACCATGTTATGAATTCTATAATTGTTTAATCCCCTTCCCTTCTGACTGAATGAAGGATCATATGCAAAAGCATTTTGTCCCTCATTGGGTCATCACTATAAATCCACTAGTTGTACATGCCATTTGGAAGGATCAACACAAACATGTGAGGAATTTTGATGGTTTCCAAAATTAGATGATGATATTTTTTACATGGTGGCTTGGTTCATGGTTTGGAGTTGTGATGGTATTGACTGATGACCCGGATGTGCAGGATTTCTTGCACACTTTCTTAGGAAAACCTTCACTTTTGCACATGGTTTAACTTTTCAACATGTGGTTTTGCAAATCGATTCTCTTTTGAGCTAATTTTTTATTTGTGTTTGTGATTTTGTGTAGAAATAATATGATTTATAAAAACTATTAAAAAGTATAGGCCATATTTAGGGATTTGACTTAAATACATGTCCCACTCTACTTGCCTTGCCAAAAAGTGTTACAAATCTTCATGGATTCGCCTTAGACCAATGAATTCAACTTGTATATGACAACTTCAATCCTCTAGATATATGGTTTTATTTCCTAGCACATACTACACCCTTGCATGGTGGTGATGTTTTATTGAAGGTTTTCATATAAACCTAATTTTTTCGAGTAGGTCTCATGGGTTTAAATATGCTCTCGAGGCCTTGTGGCAATTTTTGAGGGAGATATCATGTCTCATGGTGGTTGAATTTGTTATCTATGGCCTAACTTGGATGGTATTTTCCATTTTAACTAATGTTTATCTCCCTGTGTTGTATGGGATAAGGTTTAGTTGATTATTGTTAGTTGATTTTTGTGTAGATTCAACTTGTAAATGGAAAATTTATCCTTAAGCATCTAGAGATATGGTTTTCTCTTCAAGCACATGTTGCACCCTTGCATGGGGTGATATTTTCATGAAGGTTTGCATATCAAATAAATGCTTTTGAGTAGGCCACATGGGTCCTATTATTCTCTCGAGGCTTTGTGACATTTTGTGAGGGGGCTATTATGTCTCATGGTGGTTGAATTTGTGATCAATGGCCTAGCTTGGATGATATTTTCCATTTTAACTAAAGTTGATCTCCTTGTGTGATATGGGTTCAAGTTTAGTATATTATTGTTTGCTGATTTTTGAATAGTTAAGGTTTAGAAGTTTAGTATATTATTGTTTGCTGATTTTTGAATAGTTAAGGTTTAGAAGTTTAGTATATTATTGTTTGCTGATTTTTGAATAGTTAAGGTTTAGTCTATTATTGTTTGTTGATTTTTGAATAGTAAAGGGTTAGTCTATTATTGTTTCTTGATTTTTGCTTGATGCAACCTTGAAAGTATGTTTTTGGATAGCAAATGAAAGATGTGTCGGTTATGATATCTACATGAGTTTATGGAAGCTACATTTTAACCCTCTTTCTTACAAATATCTTTTAATCATGTTTTAATAATAAAATTTGAAAGAATCTTTTTCCAAATAAATATTAATATATACCACCATGCCACATAAGTGAAATAGTACACATCTCCATGCCACATAAAGTAAATAATACACAATGTGAAAGTCTCGATGTTATAATAGTGAAATTAATATGTTAAAGCTTAAGAATTTTAAAACTAGCACAACCACTTAACTTGTGGCCAATGAACATCAACATGCCAAAAGTTAAGTGCCATGAACAAGTTATTTGTTACTTGTTCTCCATGCGTAGTTGTAATCATCGGTTATATACGAGTTATCCATGCATTAGCTATGAGTTATTTTTTATATTCTTTTCTTTTATAATTATTTGTTTCGAATTTGGAATGATACCCATAAAATCAATCTAAACGGTACACTTGTCTCATCCACCTGCAATCTAGGAAAATCATACTTGCTATTCCACCCCAAATTCTAAAATATAAACACTTATCAGTGTAACAATTGTTGTTGAGTATGATTTGTTGGATTTGTACAAATGTTTTTCTACAGTTAAAGAGAAAGTGTAGTTTATTATAACTATTACACATTTAAAATTGTTTAAACAACATAGTTACATTTACAATTTTTAAACAAAATAGTTAAATTTTGTGAATTTCTGGATTCCTATGTTTTTTATGCTATATTTTTATGAAGATTTATTTTTATTATTATGTTTGCACCCTCGAACCTGCATACAACTTAATTGGTGTTCTCCTACATTTACCTGAGGTAGCTTAACTTGGTTTGTACACTAGTTTGATCTTTTGTCATAAACAATAAATGGGTGATATTTCAAATGATATTTAACTGAGGTAATCACACTTGACCGAAGTGAATTTTACACCTGTCCTCCAACCATATAAGCCTCATGCTCTGCAGCCAACCACTTCTTTGGAAACATTGGAGGAATCATCATCCTTGTTTGTTGTAGCCATCATATCAAATATTTTGTTCTAATAGGATTTCAAATGTTTTAATATATTTTGACTATTTTGTCTTGCTTTCATGGGTGGGTGGGCTATGACATAGAGGCCCCGATTGTAGTGGTATGTATTAGAGTGTGCATTCCTTTTTCACTCACTAGAGGTTGGCCATTGTCGATCCTGCCTATGGGGGATCAACCTTTGTACAATGAAGATAGACAAATAGTTGTTGTGTTGAAGAGCCTCATTTAACAGCCTAATAGGGAGAGATATGTAACTCCTTCTATGCTTATCCTAGACCTGGCAGGTGTCCTTTATGAAAAAAATTATAAAAAATAAAATGTAGTCTCAAAATAAATTTAAAATATTTAGAAATATATATATATATATATCATAAACATTGCGTTACACATTTTCTCAGCATTCTATTCTAAAAAGGGGTTTTCACCTCGAGAGATTTGATCCCTCTTGGTTTTTGTAAATCTCTTTTAAAATGGATCTATGAAGGTTGTAAGTCCATTGTGTCCTACTAGGGTAGCCCATATATTGAATATGGAATTTTGCTAAACTCATAAGTTAGAAATGTTTGCTCAATTATTCACTTAAATTTTTGGCGTTGCAAGTGGCTGGAGAAGCATATAACCATGAGAAGCTGAGAGAAGAGCTCAACTCTCACTAGTTTCACACTTGGAGTGATTGTGAATTTGTAGCTCATCTCGTGAGTACCCAGCTGTGTGTACTGTGCATGCCTTCCATTTTTCTCAATTGTTAGCTCCTCTTTCAACTTTTTAATTTTTTCTCCATGTCAAAGTAGTGATATAATCTGTTTGAATACAAGGTTAGTCAAGCAAAAGTCTTTTGACAGATGTCCCGGCATTTGGAGTAATGTTACAAGGGGCTCGACTAATCCTTAGTTGTCGTTGTTGCAGCTCGCCATTTGGATGCTGCCAATGCGCCTACAAAACAATGGGGATTCAATGTAAACTTGAGTCCATCCTACCCCACAACAATTTTTTTATATCGTCGTTCGGATCACGATCATAAACCGATATCATTATAATTAGTGCGAGTGTTGGTACCAAACACCAAATTTTGTAGTTTCCAATGTCTTTTCATGGTTTCCTCAAATATTTTTTAAAGTTTAATATGGATCTCTTTTTTGCATTCAAGGGATTTGTTATTTGTTATTATTTATATTTGGCATATCATATTTTTTTTTTATATTGGCATTCGGGTTACCATAGAGAATGAAGTCAAGCACAAAATCTAATCATGTCATTGACATAAAAGCATTAGTCAATTCATACAAATTATATTTGTGGATTTTAATTTTTTTTCATAATTTAATATTCTTAATTTTTAATGCACGTTAAAAGGTTTTGGGTTGGTCATTTTTTTTAATCTTTGTTATTATAAACCCTTTAAATTTTCAATTTATTTATATTTTAAAATTGTAATTATCAACAACAGGTAGGGATATTGCTATTTCATGATTTTTATTATGTCCTTTCTCTGCAAAGACATATAACTGTTAGGGCAAGGGATTAGTTCCGCTATACCTGAGGTGCATGTTTTTAGCCTAAGGTTGAGCTTAGGAAATTTAAAATATATATATATATATATATATATATATATATATATATATATATTATTGCTTAGGCTCGACGTGGCGCTTGACTAGGGTGAGAGTTCAATTCGATGTTGTGTTGATGGACGTGGTAGTTAATGCGATATTGTGGTTAATGTGAGGGAAACGATGTATTTGATTGATTTCTTTCCGAGTCGTGTGTGGGAGATAATGTTATTTGGCCAGTTGTATTTTTTTTTGCATTGTTTTTTTGTTAGTTCCAACGAGTTCTTTCATTCTGAGGTTGTTATGTGAGGTTTTCAGTGGCATTTGGAGCCAAGGAAAGAGATTTCTTGGTGCAATTTGTTTTTCTCGTTACTAGAGGTGTAATCTTGATTTTTCTTTTTGAAGTTGTTCTATGAGATGGTTGGCATGATTTGGAGCAGAGGCATGGGATTCATTCCTTTCTTTGTTGTTGTGTCTTGGTCCTTCCGTTGGTAGAGGCTATGCCGGTGTTAGTTTGCGGATAATTTGTTAAAGTTATAGCATCATGAGTCATTCTCGAAGACAATCTCGTGTGTCAGGATTGGGCCTCATGTGTTGAGGTAGGGAACCTGATTTGGACTCATAAACTTAGAGTAAATTTCTTGGGTTGGACTCAAGAATGACTAAGTCTTATGTGTAAATATTAATCCTTATGTGTTGAGGTGAATTCTTTGATATATCAAACTAATGATGTTTTACATCCTTGTTGAACAAAGCTAAGGACTTGTATGACAAATAAGATCCTCATGTGTTAAGGTGGACCTCATGTGTTGATGTAATGCTTAAATACTAGTTGAATCGTGCATTATGTGTGACATACTACTGACCATGATTTAGATATTAAGTCTCCTCTAGAGACTGGCCACCTCTAGAGTGAATTACTTTAGCATAAGATCACTGTGGCATGATAGTAGAATGATATGATCACAGCATTGGACAAATATCCTTAGTATAATTTAATATCATAGATAAATTAAAGTTAGCACATATCGACCATGCAGATAAGATGAGAGATAAATCTAAGTTGCATAGAGAACAAAGAGAATTTGAATTGCTCATGAGAATGACTTCAATTGATTAAGGAGAACTCAATTAGTTAAACTCAAGTGATATTAACAATGAGTACTTAAGTTAATTAAGGAGAACACATACTAGTCACTTAAGTAAATCAATCAAGCATGATTTCAGTTAAGAAGAGTTAACTAAAGTGTTAATAAAGAAGAACTAGTTAACTAAAGTGTTTTGCATGATGACACTTTACTTAAACTAAAAGAATATTAAATTTACAACATCATGAGTCATTCTCCAAGCCAATATTGTGCAGCCGAGATTGGGCCTCATGTGTTGAGGTAGGGTGCCTGAGTAGGACTCAGGAAACTTGGAGTATAATTCTTGGGTTGGACTCAAGAATGACTAAGCCTTTAGTATAAAAGGTTATTCCTCAGGTGTTGAGGTGAATGCTTTTATATGTCAAAGTGATGATGTTGTATAGTCTTGTTGGACACGGATAAGGACTTGTGTGTCAAGTCGGATACTCATGTGTTGAGGTGGACCTCAAATGTAGAGGTGATGCTTTGCATGTCGAAGCAATAATTTTGTGTGATTTATTACTAACCATGGTCATTTGAGATGGATAAAGTTATTAAGTCTCCTATAAAGACTGGCCACCTCCAGAGTGAATTACTTTAGCATATGAATATTTGGTCTGAGAGTAATATAATATGATCACAACATCTGGAATTAGTATAATAATATATGATAGATAAATTGAAGTTAGCACGTATTGACCGCACAATGAAGATAAGAGATAAATATAAATGCATAGATTAAAAAGAGAATTTGAATTGTCCATGATATAAATTCAGTGATCTCGATTTGTTAAATCTTTAGTTAAAATAACAACGTATGCCTTAGTTAATTAAAGGAGAACTCACAATGGTCACTTCATGTAAATCAAATAGCATTATTTTAGTTAATAAGAGTTAACTAAGTTTTAATAAAGAAGGAATAGTTAACTAAAGTGTTTCACATTAATACCTCTTTAGTTAAACTAAACGACGACAATTTAGTTAACAAAAAGACGACACTTCAATTAATTAAGTGTTCACATGACGACATTTGAGTAATTGTATTACTTCACTTAAGATAACCTCCGATCTAACTGGTCAAGCAATTAATTAGAAGGTGAGTTCATAATGAGGTTAAAAAAAAACATGATCTAATGTAAAAGATGAAATGCATTGCACATCATGTTATGTAGAATTGAAGAAACTGAAGTACAACACAATTTTCCAAGAAGGCATTTTGCTATTTCTATAGGTGATGCACCATTCCCTGTGCAGTGATTTACTATATCTTGCATGTCACTGATTCTTTCTAGTTATTAATGTGTTGGACACATTGCAAAGTTCATTTGGTTGATCTCTATTCTCTATTGCTCCAAATATACACTTGGGGTGTATGCTATCTCTTATCTTGCACCTGGGATACCGAAAGCAATCTGCTATTTTAAAAGACATTCTCTGATATCTATCATAATTATACTAAGAATATTTTTTGGGGTTTTTCATCCTCATTGTTTTAAGGGTTTTCCCCAGGGTACATCATGTGTTATGGTTGAATGTTTATGTGCATGAATGGTTCATTGATTTAAAGCATTCAATATTTCCGCACTTAAAGAATTAAAGATCGAGGATCAACATATTTCAATAAAAAAATCAACATGGTATCAGATCTCAAGGTGTGAAGGAGCTAAGTTTTGAGCAACAAGCTTGAGCTTATGTAGATCCTAAGAAGTTGAGAACAATACTTGAATATAATGGAATCGTTCTCAGTAAGACCGGAATACCAAATTTAAGGCACTTCAAATTTCAACACTTGGAAGGACAAGGTTCTCAACATCTTGGAAGAACACGACTTGGATAGTTGCATATCCAATGTGGTGGATGAGCCTACATCTAATGCAGGGCACATAAACTTTAAGAATAACCAAGATAAAGCTAAATCGATCATATATCTTGATTTCTGTGATTACTCCTTTGAATACCACAAAGGAATGTTTTTATACATTGACAAACCTCTATGAGAAGAAGGATCTGGAAAAACCTCTATGAGAAGAAGGATTCAAGTCAAAAGAGGGCATTGAAGAATAAGCTCCAGAATTTGAAGATGGACAAAGATGAGAAAATGGCCACATTCTTCACAAAGATATCTTAGATAAGAGATCAACTTACTAACATTAGAGTAGTGGTGGATGAAGATGTTATCATTTAAACTACTATTGATGGTCTCCCATCCTCATGGGAGACATTTTTGTTTCTATTAATAGTCGAGAGGTGCAACCTAAATTTGAGAGGTTGTCGCATGGCCGACTACAAAATGAAGGGTGAATCCAAAGCAAGACGACTTCCTCTAAGCAAGAAAACCTTGATCTTATAGAAATGATGAAGAGAAGATTGAGGAGTTTGAGGAACATAGCAATTTATTCATGCAACAATTCTCTATAGTATGCATGAGGCTTCCTTCACTCATGCATAAATTCGCTACCTCTTGCATGAGACCAAATTTGCAAGTTAAGATGCAGTGAATATCAAGGCCTAGGGACTCTAGTAATCTCTACAAGGAAGCAAAGATCAAGAGGGATCCCATAAAACAATATAGATAAGTATTTGTATTTTGATTATCAAATGCTCTTGTAAATCATATCCAAATGGTTTTGGATATGTTTCATTACAGTTATATGTAGATCTATATTCCTAAAGTTAGGAAGTATGTTATAGTATAACATGATGAGCATATGTTAAATTTTTCTTTTATTGGAGAATAGTAAATATCATATAGTACATGTTATGATTAATCACGGGGGGTTGACTTGATAAACTCGTTACATAACATGACTGTTCATAGGATATTAAAGAATATCCCTAATTTCACTAAATATTGGAAAATCCCTCTTAAATTTGTATTGTTGAACCCCCCTCACAACATACCTTTCCAATTAAGAAAACCCCTATTTTCATTGGATATTGTAGGTATCCAATTTTATCAACCCATTTTTAATGCCCCATTTATATAAAATTCTCAAGTTGTAACAAATATGATCCCTACTGCATATTAGTATAAGAAAACATGATGTTAAATAAAATAATATTATAATGCTAATAATGATCCCACAGGGATTGCACATACGACTGATCAATTTGTATCATTGTATAGTGGAAGACCCAACAAAATAGTATTGGGGAATGAAAAATGCGTAAAAGGAAACCAAGTCAAGAGATCAATGTAATAAAGAATGTAAAAGACTATTAGTCTAATAGTTAGTGCAATGCTTAGAAAATACGATAATTGTAGATGTTTTACACCACAACCTACTAATATACCGATTTTATATCAGGTAAATACAACTATAGCCCTAGATATATCATGTTTTATGTAAGCTTAATAAATTAAACTCCATAAAAATGCAAAATTGAAACCCTTTCGTGGATGGACTTCCCTACCTTCCTACCAAAACAAACATCATTGATGTTTGAACCCAAACGAACGTAGAATTTCCTCCACTTACTATATGCTTATTCTTGCAATCAAGGGAATTAACAACATTTACTTACCTTTTTCTGGGGTTATATCTATTTTTTTTAATCTCTACAAGAGAAAGAAAAATATCCATTATTAAGTTTCAAACATGAAATAGTTATAAAGATACACAGATGGTGAAACTGATATGATACCATTTCATGGTAATGATAACACATAGGCTATGTAAATAAGGATTTATATTTTTACCTATGTTCATGTCAGTTCCAATACAATATTAAGACAAATTCCTTGCATATAAAAATTGAAATTACAATTACAAATGTAATTTGAGGCTTGAATGCAAGCAATGATGAATCCAAGGAACTCACCAATAACTCAACATGCAAAGGGAGGAAAACTAGTTTTAGTGTTTGTGCCAACACAAAAAACATGCATGAACTACTATTTTTTGAATTGAAGACCTCTTTGATCTTTCTCCAATAACACAAAGTGGACAATTAATAATACTTGAGAACCCAAGAAACTATAACTAATATGAATCCATTACATGATTTGGAGGTATAAATCCATCCCACAACTTTGACATTATTCCTTAGCAATAGTTAGGATTGATATGAATCCATCCCATCATTTGGAGGTATGAATCTAGCCCACGATTTGGAGGTTATTCCTTAGCAAAAACTAGGACATATATGAATCCAACCTATGATTTTGGGGTATAAATTGAGTCCATGATTTAGAGATATGAATCCATCCCATGATTTGTAGGTTGTTCCTCGGCCCACCCAAATAAAATAATCCCCAATATTTATATTACTATTTCTAATTACCCCACCCACCTTGACCCCTTAATACAGGGAAATATATTTTTGAGGTTTTTAAGAGTATTCAAACCCCCAATATGAATTGACGTGATATGATATTGCCTTGGTAGTGAATCCCCCATGTGATTAACTAAGTAGCATATGTGGTTGCATAACATTCCATGAGATATGGATGGTGTTTGTGTTGAAACATTGATTAAAACATTTGCATGTCTATGTGAACCATTTTCATTACACTGAAATATTCATATAGTTGAATTTCATGATCATGCAATGTTGTTAGCCATTTGAATGAATTTGGTTTATAGGGAAATTCTATGACCTACAAAGAAGAATGACAAATATGAAGTCAGTCTAGTTACAAATCCCCACCAGTTAGTCATGCAGTGGTACATGGCTCAAAAAATGATAAGTCATGCAGTAATACCTGACTTAGACACTGGTAATTCATGCAATGGTACATGGTTCAGATACCGGTAAGTCATGGTAAATGACTCAGATAGTCAGGAGCTATAGTATCTCTTGTGTGGTGCACCCACATGAGTAGAGACATAGTCAAGACCTCATCTAACTAAAATATAATAGTTAAGGTCTATGAGACTATCAGTGACTATGAGATACTTGATTGAGTTATAGTCCGAATTGTCGAGAACAATCAACCTCTTGGAGAAGTAAAAAAGCCATAGAATTGGCTAGTGGGGTACTGTGGGATAAAAAAAAATGAAACCACTTTGAGAGTGGTCAGGAATTGAAGAAGAACTAAATATTTTCAATTGTCATTCATGTACCAAAAGAGAAGAGGATAATGATGGAGGATCTATATTTTGATTTTCCCCATTCAAATGTTGTGAGATAGAAGGCATAAGAGTTCTTAGATTTTCCATCTCTTGAAGAACTAGTAGAACTGATTGAGAGGTCACTTGAGGAACCTCTTACTAAGATAATATTCACATGGTGTCAGGAAATTGTACAAGGTGTAGAGAGGCATGGAGAACCGTTAGGCTCATACGGAGAGAAAAATAAACCTGACAGATATTCAGGTTATGTTGTATAGATGAGTAACATTAGTGATACGGAGCCTTCCACCTATGAAGAACTTTCTAAGCAGCAATTCTAGAAAGATGCAATGGTAGAGGAATACTAGTATATTATAAAGATGTTTAGGAAGTTGTTCCTAAACATGAAGGGACGTCCATAGTAACTTTCAGATGGATTTATACGATGAAGCATGCTACTGATGGAAGTATTGAAAAGTGTAAAGCTAGATTTCTTGCCCGATGTTTCTGTTAGAAAGAAGGCATAGGCTATGACGAGACATTCAATCAAGTGGTTAGCAACACCACTATTTGATTTATGAACTCACCTTACATCTATTCTAGGATGGAAGCTTCACCAAATGGATGTGAAGACTACCTTCCTCAATAGTGATGTTGAGGAATCTAAGGGGTTTGTAGTTGATGGGAGGATTCCCATGTATGAAAACATAAGAAATCCTTGTATAGGATTGTGCAAGCCTTGAAGGCTTGGCATTCAAGAATTGATAGCTATCTTTAGAGACTAGGTTTCTCTAAGACCAAAGTTGATCCAAACCTGTACTTCAAGATTGTGAAGAACCAATAATTGATATTGGTTCTCTTGGTTTATGTTTTGTTCCTTATTGGAGAGGAACAACAAATAGTTCAGTGAAAAAGGGAGCTCACTTGTGGGTTCAAAGAATTGAGTCTTATGCACTACTTTCTTAAAGTTTGGAAAAGGAAAGATGAGATTTTCCTTTTGCAAAGAAAGCACACAATTGATGTGTTGTGAAGGTTTGGTATGATGGATTGAAAATCCATGTCTACTCTAATGGTTTCTAGTTTGAAGAAACTACAATGAGTTAGATTATGGTTTGATCCAGTAGATGCTACCAATTATAGATAGCTTATTGGTCTATTAATGTACTTGATACACAGTAGAAAAGTTATATGTTATGCTATGAGTAAGATCATGTGTAAGATTAGACATAGACATTAACAATGTGCTTAGATACCTTCGAGTTACTATTGCTTATGGAATTTTATATGCCTCCAATGGTGAGGTAAAGTTACTTAGTTATGCCAATTCAAATTGCAGTGGTAGTGTGTTATGTCTAGTACTACATAAGCAAAGTGTATTGAGACTATTACTACAAAAGAAAAGTGTATTTCAGCTAGTACTACAAAAGCAAAGTATATTGCGGCTAGTACTAACTGTAGAGAAGGAGTGTGGCTTAAGAAGCTACTTTTTGGGTTAAAATCTCGAGTCTATAGTCATTCAGTGTGACAATCAAAGCTACATCAAGCTTTACAAAAATCCTATATCACTTCATTAGAGACATGGTCTAGAAAGGTACAAT
>LPNX010158898.1:33077-175775 GCA_001517045.1 Pseudotsuga menziesii | reverse complement strand
GTCCCCACAGTTTCGGGGCACTAGGGTTATTATACACTCATTGAGATGTAGGCTCTAGTAAGTAATTGTTAAGTTGGGCCAACATGATTGAGTGCACTTCAAGTGAACGAAAGAATATAAATAGAGAGTGAGAGCCTCTCTATTTATCACTTGTAACACATATCATTCACTCACTCAAGTGTGGCACATTAGTGAGGAAGGACATACACTGGGACTAGATAGAAGAAGAAGACTACTGCTTTGGGGCTTTTACTGTATTGGTGCTGATTCTATCTCTGAGGAAGTTGTGGGGTTTTCTGATTTATGGTTTCCCTGAGGAAAACTCTTTGTGTCTCTTGTCTCTTGTGATGTGCTTGTGTTTGATTGCTGTACTTGTTATTCTCTCAGGAAATATCCTAACAAAATGCTAGCTTAATGTTGAAAAACTAACATGGGATCAGAGCTAACCTGAGAAGAAGAAATTGTGCAGCTGTAGAAGCTAGGGATTCTTACTTTTTGGGTCTCTCTCCACAATATATCAGCAAAATTATGCTAGGCTGACTCTCCATTGAAGGGTGCATCTTTCTGTCGAAGCGGAATTCGATTCTGAGCATTTTCAGTTTTCGATGCGGAAATTAGGGCTTTCTACAGAAGAGGAATTTTTGAGTGAGACCAGAATAGGATTGTTATCCTCATCAAAACCGAATTTTAGAGACCTTTATCAAGAAATTTGGTTGGGTGAAACTCCGGGAAAGTCAAACCCTAGTTTGACCTTGAGCTAGGAAAAACCCTAAATACTAACAATGATAGGTTTTGGTACAGTCGTTATATTTTGAGGTTGGAGAAGTCTCAGAAGTTGAAAATTGTAGGAACCGAAGATAAAATCTTGATGAACACGGTTGCCAAAAATCAGCCTCATATTCGCTATATTATGGGAGATATGATCCCTCCAAGTTAGGGTTCCAACATCTTCAAGAATTCATCCCTAAACAAGATACCTGGGGAGAATTGAAATATCTTGGGCTACAGAGGTACAAATGGAATTCCTGAAGATGTTCCAGAAAGGGAACAGACTTTAATTTTGGTGTTCAGAATATCAGACTCAGAAGATCAACTAGTGACACGTGGCATGCCATACAACTTCGATATTCTGAACAGTCCTGTAACAGGTCACTTGGGGAAAAGGATCATAAATCCAAAATGGTGAAACCAATTCTGATGAAACCTATGGTGTTATATCCGGGACATGTGAGGTTACCTCAATACAAAATTTTCGACACAGAGGAGCATAAATTCCAAATATATCACAGAAACAGTAACATGCATTTCTGCATAAGAAATTGGAAAATTAGGGCTTCCTGTTCCGGGAGCTTCCCTCCACTGTTTTCAGAAAAGGAGTACATTGGATAGCTCCATTTGAAGAGATCTATATGTTTATCCAATCAGATCTAAAATATTTCAAGTTTTGAAAATTAGGGTTTCTGTGACAAACCCTAGATCAGCCAGCTCCGGAACCAAGACGGACACCTCAAATCGGTAAGATATAATCCTTTGCTATTTTCATTTGAAGTTCTCATTTCAAAGTGATCTATCACATCCGCTTGATGATAATATTGATGAAGTTCACAAATTCCAAGCATAGAAGTATTTGATCTCTCTAAAGAAAATGGATTGGACACCTACATGAGTAGAGAGGTTCCAGTTCCAGAGGGAGATAAGGCTAGAATCCTTACACAAGAAAAACTTGGTCAAGGCCAAGAAGATCATAGTTGATTCAGTCACAGATCAACTTGTACCATAAGTGTCTTCCCTAAAAGACACCGATGAGGTTTGATTCCTTGACCAAGCTATTTGAAGGGAAGAACAAAAATCAGAATATGACCCTAAGAAACCAGTTGAAAAATGTGAAGATCCAGAATGCAGAGACCATGCAGTCATAAGAGTCTCTCAAATCAAGAACAACTTGAAGCGGTAAAAGAAGAAGTGAAGAATGCAGAAGTGTTGATGGCCATTTTGAATGGCCTCCCAGGATCGCGGGATTCATTCTTGTGAGGAATGTGTGCCAGAAGGAAGTGATTACTTTCAGCAGACTTCGAGAAGAAGAAGAAGCTCGATTCATAAGAAGATAAGGGAAGATGGAAGAAACTGAAGATCAAGCTCTCATCATCCAAAGAAGATCCCTCAAGCAATGAGGAATGTGAAGAACTCAGCTCTTGAAGAACCTCTTATCCTCCTTAGAATTTGGATAAGAAACGATGCTATCATGAATGAAGAAGACGATGAAGCTGAAGGCTCAAGAAGGAGTATACCCATGAAACAAATAAAGATAAGTATTCAATTGTCATTTCATGATATTGTTTTGTTATGCATTTGTTTATATTCAGTTGATGTATCATGCATGATAGGATGTTTGCATTAATGACAGTATACTACTAATATGCATGTGATGGGTAAGTAGCTCATGGTGCTATACAACTCTCCATTGCTACTTATCTAGAATGAAACCTCTTTGCTGACATATTGGATTAGTGCACAATCTCAATGTTGTCTTGGTAGAGATGGAAGGCATCTAGAAAGTTTCAGTGAGATATGGATGAATGTTGTATTGGCTAAAGTAGTTGCATGATCATATATTTATGCATAAGTATTTTCCATTATGAATATTCCTTATGAAATGTTCTAACCACACAAATGCATTTGACTTGTAGGAAATATCGCATACATAATCGTCTGCAAGCAAAGAAGGATGAAACTTGTTCTGAAGAACAAGTGACGATAGTTCAAGATGAAGAATAACATGATGAATGCAGCCACATCATTGATGCAGAATCTTCCAACTATGAAGAAGTAACCAAGGAGACCAGTTGAAGAAGAATGATGTCTAGGATGCAGTATCGAGACCTGAAGAGAAGTTCATAGTTCCATCATGCAAGTAGATGGAAACATCGTGGGATACAAAGCAAGATTCGTAGCACGAGGCTTCTCACGAAAAGAAGGCATAGACTACGAAGAAAAATTTACAGCCACTAGAAGTGAAGTCACATGACATGCATAATCATGTGTGCAAATAAAAGAAGGAATTGTACGAGTTCAGAAGACACCCATGGGAAACACATACATGATGATATTGATGAAAATATTAACCTTTGCTATAAGGTTAAAAATGCAAGTCTATACACTAGATGGTCACATAGAATATTAGTATCATAGGAAGCTACTTGTCACTCCGGTACAGAATGTTTCAGTGCATAGAGTATAGAAGACAGAGGGAGTATGATGCTCCACTTCAAAGGGAGTGACTACAGAATATCCTGAGGATTGACAGGATGGACATATTACTGATGACTCTAGGCTTTACTGAGATTAAAGTGGATTCCAACCTTTGCTTCAAGGTTGAAGGCGGAAGACCAGTGATGCTCCTGTTATGTGTCGATGCACTATTTTCTAGGCATGGAGGTGTGGACAAGGGAAGTATGCACTAGAGATCCTGAATAGGTTCAGGATGATGGAATGCATGACCACACCTATGGCATCAAACATGAATATATTGAGTGATGCTTCATCAGAGATGGTTGATGTTACGATGTATCATTAGATGATTGGGTCCTTGTTGTACCTGAGACCGAAGATTTGCTTTGCTGTGAACACATTAAGACAGGTTCACCTGATGGTTGCAAAGATTATAGGGGTACTGTTGATTATGGACTCAAGTACGATGTGAATCAAAAGATTAACATGGAGGGTTATGTTGATTCAGATTGGGCAGGCAGTTCCATCAATAGGAAGAGTACTTTAGGATGTTGCTTCAGTATGGGATCAGGTGTGATCTCTTGGTTTATCAGGAAGCAATCCTGTGTGGCACTGAGTACAGCTGAAACAGAATATGTCGTAGCTTGTTCAGCTAGTTGTGAGGCAGTATGGCTGCGGAAGCTACTGTCTGATATATTTGATCTCCAGTTGGATGCTACTTGTATACATTGTGACAACCAGAGTTGCATAAAGTTGTCAGAGAATCCAGTGTTCCATGACAAGTCGAAGCATATCAAGATCAAGTATCACTATATCAGGGATATGGTGCAGAGAGGAGCAGTGAAGCTCCAGTATGTTGCGACGAAGGAACAGATAGCTGATGTATTGATGAATCCATTGGCTAGGCTGAAGTTCGAGTACTTCAGGGAGAGACTTGGTGTTCTCCAGATTGAGGTTCCCTCCAAGAGAAAGTGATGAGACCCATAGCCATTCTGACATGGTGAGAGGATTGGTTCCTTCCATGGTCAGATGTAAGGGTTGAGCCATTCTGTCATGGTGAGAGGGTTTCTCCCTTCCATGTCAGATATGAGTGATGGCCATTCTGTTGAGTAGGACAGATGTAAGGGCAATTGTCATTATAGGAATGGACGCACCTAGTCAGTTAACATGATCACTCAGTGTAGGACTGAGTAGCCATTCTGATGTGATAGAGGGATGTGTTCCCACTTGATAAGATGTAAGGGATGAACCATTCTTTCATGGCTAAAGGATTAAGTTCCTTCCATGTCAGATGTGAGTGTTGGCCATTTCGACGAGTAGGTCGGATGTAAGGGCAACTGACATTCTCTAGCAGAATGGAGGCGCTTGGTCAGTTACCAGGTAGCTCAATCGAGGACTGGGGGCCATTCTAATATGACTATTGGGATGTGTTCTCGTAGGATCAGATGCGAGTGCAAGCCCTTCCATCACTGTGATAGGATGTGTTCCTGTCTGGATGGATGTAAGTGCAGAGCCTTTCTGGAGCGACTGAGGGATGTGCTCTCACGTGCTCAGATGCAAGTGCTGAAATCTCTCATCACTATGATAGGATGTGTTCCTGTCTGGATGGGAGTCTTCCATCACTGTGATAGGATGTGTTCCTGTCTGGATGGATGTGCCCTTCTGACGAGTAGGTCAGATGTAAGTGCTGAAATCTCTCATCACTGTGATAGGATGTGTTCCTGTCTGGATGGGAGTCTTCCATCACTGTGATAGGATGTGTTCCTGTCTAGATGGATGTGCCCTTCTGACGAGTAGGTCAGATGTAAGTGCTGAAATCTCTCATCATTGTGATAGGATGTGTACCTGTCTGGATGGGAGTCTTCCATCACTGTGATAGGATGTGTTCCTGTCTGGATGGATGTGCCTTTCTGACGAGTAGGTCGGATTTAAGTGCTGGGCGAAGACCTACATGATGGGTAGGCCTACAACCAACATGAAAAAGGGTTGGCTCTATAGAACTTCCTGTGATGAGAAGAATCATGAGATAGCACCAGTGATGATCCAGATCGAGTGATGATCCAGATCCAGTAGTGATGATCCAGATCGAGAGATGATCCAGATCCAGTCCAGTGATGTTGATCCAGATCTAGAGATCATCTAGATCCAGTGATGATGTTCCATGATGATCCAGATAGAGAGATGATCCAGATCCAGTCCAGTGATGTTGATCCAGATCGAGAGATGATCCAGATCCAGTGATGATGTTCCATGATGATCCAGATCGAGAGATGATACAGATCCAGTGAAGATGACTTGAAGACTCAAGATGCAGATGAAGAGATGATCCAGTTGATACAGATAAGAAGACCAGTGCTGAAAATTGTGTCGAAAGAATACCTTCCTAGTTAAGAGAGAGTGTTGATGTATATGTAACTTCAGAATGTATTCATCTATGTATCTTATGTATTGTAACCTGATGTTTATTCCAGGATGTTTCTATTATGTATTTGAGTCATGTTGTCATGCCCCGATGTTCCGATCGGGAGGATCAATAATGTAAACAAGTCATGTCAAGTCATTGTTAAAGTCCCCATAGTTTCGAGGCACTAGGGTTATTATACACTCATAGAGATGTAGGCTCTAGTAAGTAATTGTTAAGTTGGGCCGACATGATTGAGTGCACTTCAAGTGAACGAAAGAATATAAATAGAGAGTGAGAGCCTCTCTATTTATCACTTGTAACACATATCATTCACTCACTCAAGTGTGGTGCATTAGTGAGGAAGGAAATACACTGGGACTAGATAGAAGAAGAAGACTACTGCTTTGGGGCTTTTACTGTATTGGTGCTAATTCTATCTCTGAGGAAGTTGCGGGGTTTTCTCCTTTATGGTTTTTCCGAGGAAAACTCTTTGTGTCTCTTGTCTCTTGTGACGTGCTTGTGTTTGATTGTTGTACTTGTTATTCTGTCAGGAAAGATCCTAACATAATGCTAGCTTAATGTTGAAAAACTAACACAATGAGACTTCAGGACATTGCTACTGATGAGAAAACTGCATATGTGTTAACAAAGCCTCTGTCAGTGACAAAGTATAGGTACTTCCAAGATAATATTGGCATTGAAAAGAATGCCTCTCTCACTGAGAGGGAGTGTTAAATTTACATCATCATGAGTAGTTTTCCAAGCCCATCTTGTGCAACTTAGATTCGACCTCATGTGATGAGGTAGAGTGTCTGAGTAGGACTAAGGAAACTTGTGTTGAATGTACAACATCAAGAGTCATTCTCCGGACTTGTGTTGTATCAAGTCCTATCTACATTGTCATGTGTTGAGGTGGGATCCTAGTATTGTATCCTTGTGTTGTCTCAAGACTATAGAATTGTGTTGTATCAAGTCTAGACTTGTGTTGTATCAAGTGAATGATTCTCATAGACGGTACCCTATGATATGGATCTCCAATTGTGGACATGATCTTGTGTTGTATCAAGATTGAAGTCTCTTGTTGGTCCACGGAAACTAGTTAACTAGTTGTTCAATACTAAGAGCTAGTCTTGCACAAATTCGACCTACATAAATTATACACATATTTAAGCATGTGTGTCCAAAAAAATAAAGTAATTTTTCATATATGATCTGAGTACATAAACCAAGAATATTTCAAGTTCAATCAGTTAACATCAACACTACTAGGAATTCAATCAAACCAATCGTACCGAGTTTCAAGGCACATAGAGGTGAAGGTACATATATGGAAAATATAATTCTACATTACAATTAATTTACCAAGAACAAAGCATATGGATGTACATTCATCTTTTACCAAAAACATATATTTGAATCCAAAAACTATTTACCAATTTCATTGCAATGTACCTAGTTTCCAATTTAACTTTCCAAATTCCAAATAAAGATAAATATATGACTATTTTATATCATGGAAAATGTAACAGGGGTCACTTACATTCATATTTATGTCTCTTTACACCCATATGAATTCCATTAAATAACTCACAAAACTAGTTAATTCTAATCATCTGAATTGAATAGTAATTCTAGGAATCGCTAGAATAATTAAATCCACAAATCATAGAATCATTAAAACGCAATTAAAACTATAAATTAAATTTTTATCACTAATAATAGAGGTATGTCTCATTCTAACATTTTATCAAACACTTCATATGCAAAGTTACAAATCTACTCAAAACAATTCCATTGAAGGAGCTAGAAATTGGAAATTGACCTAGATTTTCGGTAGACATTTCCCCAACACTACCAAAAATATTTATCCTCACATTCCCACACATATTTAAATATTATTTATTATAAATAATCATAAAAGGAACACTCAGACATGTTTACAAACACTTCATGTGCCAAGTCTCCAAACTATGACAAACAACCTGATCGAAGAACTGGTTTTTGAATAAAGGTAGAAGCATCAAAGAGAAGTGTATTAAACCACTCTGATGTTACTGTACCATTAAAATACACATTATATAATGAACAGGGGAAGAAATATCAGTTCTGTATCATAGGTACCAATGAATTATTTCCTCAAACAATTTGTGCACTAAATTATAAAAAAAAACTAGTTTCCAATTCCTTCATTAAATTTACTTGCATAAATTGATTGAATTATATGAGAAATTTATTCCACAAATAAATCATAGGTTTCGTAAAAAAAATCATGTACATCCATAAATAAATCAGATCAAATCCAAGTAAATTAAATAAACATGAGATAAATCACTTATCTTATCAATGCACAACTAGCATCATCTGGACCACGTTCAACCCAGCCTTTGGAACTTCCAAGCTAGATCTCACTTTGACAGGCCACCCCTAAGCTGAGGACATAGATACACGACATAGGTGCACTCAATAATATCTCAATTATCATTTTTAGAAGAAAAAACTCTATTCCTCACCTCATACGTACTCTTCAACCCCACTACCAGGTGAAATCGTAATCCAACCCCCTAGGCATTTTGGGATATCTTCATTCACCATCAACATTTATGTGGAGGTCTAGGACAGAGCCAATTCATGGACATGGTAGAACTACACTAGAGTTTTTTGGGTTTATAAAAAACACCATACAATATCACCGTGCTTCAAGCATAAATTTCATTCACATAACAGAGCATTCATGACTTCTCAAGCTCTCACCATAAAAGGTATGAACAATCATAATAAAAAACATCCAAAAGAACCATCAACAAATCCCAAACCAAGGAGATCAAACATGGATTTATAGACCAAAGAAAGTAATTCTAACTCAATGAGGTCAAACCAAATCAAGGAAAGCCAACTTGAGTCAATCCAAGGGGGGAAACTCAGCAACAATAGGTCAACTCTAATCCAACCCAAGCAATTCGAATTTCAAGGAGACTGACTCCAAGCCACTCCACCCTACTCAAATTCATGTGTGGACACATCATCGATGAAGAGGAATCAAAATTATTGAGGTGAGGTGTCACACAATTCAAGGCATCTTCCAAAATAACAAAGGGCGGGGGGGGGGGGGGGTTACATAAGGATTTACACAAGTATTTACTTAAGTATTTATACAAGGAGATACACAATTATTTATAGAACTTTTGGGGTGTTAACACTAAAAATACCCAGTGAGGGAACACTTCTGCAAATGGGAGTCACAAAACAAAGTGTATCCTCCACAATGGAGTTACAAAACCACCAAATGGGCTCAATCAACAAGTGGCATGCACCCAAACACCAAGGAGGCCCACTAAATCATGATTTAGGCTCAATAATACCAACATAGGCTAAAATAATCAAAATTTGGGTCTGTTGTATAATGTTTGGGTGATCATTAACTAATAAAGCCACCAAGGCATAAATATGAACCAAGATCAACCAAACAAGTTCTAAAGTTCTAGGAATGTCCTCATTCCCCCTCACATTGTAGATATAGGCCTCCCATAATATTTTAGTGGTCCTCGATGTCTGAGTTGTTTTCATTAATTAATTATTTACAAAATAATAATAATGTCTCTAGGTCCTTAATGACACTCATTCCTTGTTCTGGCACCATGTGCCACAATGATAAACAATTACAAATTACGTATATCTGGGGATTAACACACGGGGTATTACATGTCATCCCCCATAAACCATGCATCGTCCTCGATGCATAATACATACATGATTTTTACAACTTTCAAAAGGATCACTACTTTCAGTTTTCAAGCAGTCCTTCTCAGAAATCCTCTTCTGAGAAACCACAATACTTCCCATTACTACTTTCATGTCTGTCTCCACTTCCTATGGTATTTGAATCCCTTCACCTAACTCATTCCTTAGGATATCACCTCCCCATTTCATAGCTTCCTATGCGAAAACCAATACTAGTAGCAAGGGTCAATCTTCAATCCCCATTGCAAGGTTTTCAAATCTCAACAAATATACATTCACCTGAAAATAATATTTCAATCAACCATATGGTTAACATTAGGTATAAAACTATATGGTACATGATATAAGAGTATCCTTTAACAACTAAACCATGAACATAAATATAGCATAAACCAGTCACCATGGCACAGATACAAAATACAACAACATGAATAGAACATTAGAGAATAGTTATCTCAAATTTGGGAAACTACCTTCAAAGGGACAATGTTCCTCCCATAAGAAGAGCACAATCAATTTATCAACTCGCAGAACTACCTCTTCTGAGAACCTCAATGCTTCCCACTACTACTTTCTTGTTCGTCTTCATTGACTATGGGGTTACCATCCCATTTCCCGGCTTCCTGTGCAAGAACCTAGACTAGTAGAGTGATATGGAAGAATCAAAGGGGTGGCAATTCGCCATACTACCTCTCTAGAAACATATACTAGACTTCTCTCTGAGGGAATCCAGGAACTCAGTCCCAACAACTAAACCATATTCTTCTTGACAAACATACTTGAAATATATATGCTTCTTCAACAAGGATTTTTTTTCACATTCCCAACAGACACATGGTTAGCAGTAAACATATATAATGTTCAACAAGATTCATAAAATACATCTTTCAAGAAAATAAATTTCTAATTAATTACATGAAATACTTTAGTATATGCAAGGTACTCGAGATATAGATGCTTCTTCAACAAAATACTTGAAATGCATCTACTTGAATATTATTCTAATAAATGTCAATCATATGAAATGCATTCAGATAAGTCAATCACATGAGATGCATTACCATCATGCTTTTGCATGATTTATCACTCAAATAATTTTCCTCTAAGGATGCATGAGGTGTCACCAATATATTTTTCCAATAAGATGCATGCACTATCACTATGATATTTTACAAAGATGCATTTCAACAAAGGTATTTGATATACTACAAAGATACCCTTTCAAGATACTTTCAACAAAGATCACAATGATATATTTTATTTCAACAACATCCTGGATAGTTTCCTAACAAAGATACTAGTACCACATTCTACACAATTAGCATTGAATATATAAGGATACATGAAGTTCATATTCAATAAAGTTACATGTATCATACTTAATCAGTTACATGATTAGTACCTAGTTTTCAATAGAGATATACGAAATACCACCAAGTTATTACCGTGATACCTTTCAATTATGACACAAGATACTTTTCTAATAAAGATCACAAGGATGAATATTTTCAAATATCGCCTAAATACTTTTGCATTTTAATGTAACAGGAAACATGAACTTGTATGCAACAATTTTAATATAACTAAGAACCAAAAATGACCTTAACAAAGCGTCCAAAAATAAAAGCGCTAAATTTGATAAACTAAAGAAAGGACAAAATGCTGGTGCAGCTGAGGAAGACAAGAAGAGTGTGGTTAATTTATCTACGATACAACTTGATGATGTTTCCAAGAACATCCTTCAGCGTGGTGTGAACTTCTCTATAGCGTCGCGGAGTATTCCCCTTGAAGATATCATCTGTCAAATAGAAGACGTGATTATCTCTCTTGTTAGGATTATTAATCCTCCCTTGTCCAATTTGGTCATATGTCTAAATTAGGATTCATGTCTAAATCGGGAGTCCATCCATTCTATTTTTAGTCACTAGCACCATTGGGTCCACTTGGCCTAATTGGGGCACATGTTTCAGTTAATAAAGTGTGGGAAAAACTAATTGAGGCCTACTGCCATTGATTGCACTTTCATGCATCATTTTAGGAGCCTCCTAGATCAATTCCTAAAATTTAGGAGCCACTGGGAGTGTCGATACCAACCAAGGTCAGTTGAGTTGAGTTGGTGACTAGTCAAGTTCAGTTAGGAGTCAGTTACATTCAATTCTAGTCATCTACATTCAGTTAGCGCTAGGTTTGCATGGCTGCATGCAAGAGGGGCTCATTTCTCACCTACCACAGTCAGTTAGCCTTATTCAACACCGAATTAGACACTTGAGTTGTGTTTTAGAACTCTGATGAACTTCGATATTGATTTAGACAAGTTCAGTTAACTATTGAGTCCTTCGATAATGATTTAGACAAGGTCTTAGTTACCTACAGTCAAGTAGAGTATAATTTATTCGAATTTCCTCATGTGGATTCGAATTGCTTGTGGCTATTTAGCCATTGTACTTCATTGTAATTATTATCTAATTACTTTTTTTTTATTAATGAAAGCATTCATAGTTGCAAGACATTTTTGCACTATTTCATTCTTCAACTGCTGAGTAAATTGTGTGATCTATCTTGTGAGTTGTGTGTTTTTCCACAGAGCTATGTGCTCAATTTAATATGGTATTAGAGCCTTAGTGTACAAGGCACCTCTCCTCCTCAGATCTCTAGTTGGATCATTTTTTTTGAGCAATTTTCTCCATTCCCACTCTACACCAAAAGTAGAAGGTTTACCACTTAATACCCCAAGTGAAGGAATTGTTGATCAAGCTTGCTTGATCAATTATGCTGGGTGTGATGAAAACCTAAAATGTGCAGGTAGTCGACCTTATTTTGTATGTTTGATTGCATGATTTACAGGTTATCAGTTCTTCTCACTGCATTTGCTACAAGCAAATCTTTCTCATCACTGCATTTGTTACAACAGCTAAATCTTATTCAAAATGGCCTCTCCAATAGAGCCTCTCACTCCTTTCAATTACCACCAGTGGAAGGAGGACATGGAGATGCAGCTTCACTCCAAACAAATTTTTAGGCTCACAATGAATACAGAGGCAGAGCCAGTTCTTAATCATGACAAAGAAAAATATTTCAATAGCCTTGACGTAGCATATGGATGCTTGTGCCTCTCAATCTCTCGAGATATTATTTTCGACATCAAAGGATTGAAGACTCCCAAGAAGGTATGGGATAAGCTTACTTCATTGTTTGATAAGCAGGATGACCTAAGGGTATATCAGCTCAAGAATGAGTTTATCTCCCTTCATCCATCCAATTTCGAAACACTAAATGACTTCTTTACAAGATTCAAGAGCTTGGTGTTCGAATTGAAGCTGTGCAAGGTTGAAAAGGAGGATGATCAACTTATTCTTGCCATCCTCTCAAAACTTGGTGTAGACTATTCAGTCTCTGTGTCAACCTTTCATTCAGTGAAGCTCATTACTCCAAACTGGAAGATTCCCACTCTTAATAGCTTCATTGAATCTCTCACTCATGAGCATGACAAGTTGATCCAAATGGGGATCATTTTATCTTCCAAAGATCAAGCACTGGTTGTTAGAGGAGGTAAAGTAGTGAATGATAAAGGAAAGCAAAGAGATGAGTCTCCTATGAAGAAAGAGAAGTCAAATGATCCTTCAGGTTCGGAGATAAGCAAGAAGAATGGCAAAGGGCTTTGTTCCTAGTGTGGAAGGGGCTTTCATCCAGATAGCTCTTGCATGAGAAGAAAAATTGATGAAATGACTCTTCTTCTGAAGAAACATAGCATTACTACACCTAATAGCGCAAGGAAGGCTGAACACACAAAAGAAACAGAAGATTTCTTTGAAAAAGGTCATGCATTAAAGGCCAGCTACTCAATAACACATTCCTTCCTCATTGATTCTGGAGCTTCCAATCATATGGTTGCATCCAGAGAATCATTCTCCTCTTTACAGTATTTTGATGGTCCTAGTATTCATCTGGGAAATAATAGTAGAGTTCAAACCAAAGGGAAGGGCTCTATCAAACTTGAACATGGAAGGTTCAAAGATGTGCTCTATGTTCCCTCCCTAGCTTCAAACATGTTATCTATGTTAACACATCTATTTAGCAGGAGGATGAAAAGACCATAAGGAAGGAGAAACAATAGTGTCTTGTCAAACTTTGGTTAAGTGGTATGATATAAGAGTACGATGAGCAATGAAAAATGATGAAGTGTCAAAAGATCTAATGGCGCGGAGTGAAGAGCCGGAGATCAACGGTCTACATTATGCCCGCTCTCCAAAGGTGCAAGGAAGATAAATTATATCTGGGTGTTTAATAACATACACAGATCAACGGCTGTTGATTCGGCTTGAAGAGATCCACGACCTGTATAGATTTCACTTTATGAACATGCGCAATGGTTAAAACAATGGATCCTAGCGGAATTTCATATTTGCCACCCAATCTGACGGCTGACAAATCATGGTCGATTGCATCTACGGCTATGGACGATTCCGGAGCATAAAGTTGCATGGGGGATAATTTGGGAATCCCAGCGGAATTGGATACGTGTTATCTAATCCGACGGTGGGAAAATACAGGTATATCACATCAACGGCTGAAGATAATTCTGGAGCTCAGAATTGCACGGTAGATAAGACCCAAGCGCTTGGCGGAATCGGGTACGTGTCTTTCAATCTGACGGCGGGAAATAAGAGTCGATTTCTTCGACGGTTGGAGATAACTTCGGAATGGAGACTTGCATGAAGATTATGACTAGAGACCCTGGGCGGAATTAATTATGTGGCGCTTAATCTGGCGGTTAAAAATCAAAGTCGAAGTGGATAAATGCTTACAGATGAGTCTGGAGTGTGGAAACGCATGATAGGTAAAGTTAGAAAGTGGTCGCGGAATATAAACCACTGTCCACGCGTTGAATTGTGACATACTCTGGAGGCTAAAGTGGTTTCGTGCAAACCTCCGAGGGAGCGCTCCAGAGTGGGGCCTTATAAAAGGAGGGTTGACTTGTCCCGTGGGTATTTTGTTGATTGGCTTCGACGGGTGAAAAGGACTTGCAGTTTCGTCAACTTTTGATTGGTAGTTTCGAGCACACCGAGCACACGCCTCTACGGTTAAACAGGTAAAGCTTGAACACTGTAGTTCGTTCGTCTGAATTGCCATTGTTAATCAAATTATGAACAAGGAGGGGGAATTACAGAGTAGTCATGTTATAGATGATAGAGAGGAGTATTTGGTCGACAGAGATAGGGGCGTATGTGACCCCTTCCTATCTGTGGGAAGTGTGTCCGTTAGTAAAGAAATATTATGGTATTACCACTCACAGGGAAACGATATATTGAATGTATGTAAATCTTTTTTGTATTACTTCGCCCTCGAACAAACCCTCCATTTCCTGGAATTTGCAGAATGGTGTGCTATTAACTACTCCCCCTCTTAGAGAATTATCATGAGTCAATCCACATCCCAAATTCTTTGTAAATTCAATGCTACAGTCATTCGAGAAAACCTTAATTTACCTGATAGTTACCCTGATAGCCATGAGTCAGTGAATGAGTCGATCCTTGTTGAATTTTACAAGAAGTGCGAAACTGAAACTCGTTGTCAATTCCTGTCTAGTATTCTAAAAGATGGTTTTTTCTTGTCGTACCCTGTGCATATTTTAAAAATGAAGTCCAATTGGTAGTATCTCTAGTCTGTCAAATATTAGGTCTGGATGATGACTGTCGCATGGGCGAAGTAGTCCTTGGTTTTTTGTCGAGAATAAGTTCCTTAGGCTCTGAATCTCAGTCAATTCCGGTGTTTAGTATAGATGAATACCTGGCTGAATCAATTCATCTTTAGCTAAGTGAGTTTCCAAAGGTTCGATTCGTTAGATTTCATACCTACTTGTTCAACATGCTGTTGTGTTCCAATGTCACTGAGCTGCAGTTTTTGAATACTATCTGTTCTTCTGATTTGCCTAAGCAAATCAACATGTTCGAATATGCCAATTCGATTATGTCGAAAGTGTATAAAATGTTGTTTGATGAAGAATTGCCTCGTGTTTTGGACGAGATGAAGTGTTTGATGCAGCCTTCACCCGAAGACCGAATTGGAGATTGGTTCCCGCATAGAGACTCCACTGTGTTAAGAGTATATGGTTTTACAGGACATCCTTATAAGTTACCTGCCTTCTTAACCCCAAGGATTTTTGCTTTGGAATTCATGAGACAAAGGCTACAGTCTGAAGAGGAGCATTTTGGGGCTTTCAAAAAGTTTTCAAATATTAAATTCCCCCTGAAGGTCGGTTCTTTCATCTTCAAAAGTAAAGGTGATTTAGTATTTATAGAGAAATTGCTGGAGAGTATGGATTTCCAAAAGGAGCCGAAGATAAACTACGATCCCCACCATGTAATCTCATTGAGAAAGCAGGCTAACAAGAATAAACCATTTGATCACCAGTTAATTGAAGGTCTGGCTGAAACAACCAATTTGTTGCAGTTTACTGAGATATCAAAGTCTGATGAAGATGCCCATATTGTACCTGTCACAGCATCCCAAGCATCAGAGGATACTAGTATTGTGATTAAGAGAAGTCTGTCTGAGATCGAAACTATGGAAATTGACCAAGATGGATCACATAAAAAGGCAAAGTTGTTTCAAGGTGGTGAAATTGTAAATGAAGAAATTTATGATGGTTTCAAAAAGGTTGCTCTAGTTCCAATGAAGGCTATGCAAGTAAATCAGTTCTCTTTTAATGTAGATAGTTCAGAATCAAGCCCAATTTTCAAATCAAAAGAGGAACTCAAAGCCAGTTACATGGAGAAGAGAAAATAGTCTGTTGAGGAGACAAGAAATTTGCTGCCACGAGTGAGAAGTCTACACAGTCCAAAAACTTCTCTGGTTTCTGCTAGAGATGTCGAAAGAAATACATTCAAGTTAGCCATGGTAAACAACAAGAAAATGTCAGAGATGGAGATCCGGTTGGATAAGATCAGTATACCAGATAAGATACAACTTCATAAACAAACCATTGATATCATTTATTCAGATTTGTTACAAGCTATGGTAAAGATAAATAAATTGCAAATTTTGACAGATAAGTTAGAAATTCAACTTAGACATGAAAGAGTCGAAAATAAGGCAAATGCCATCCAGATCAAGAAGCTTCAAATAGATATTGTCAGTTCAGATAACACCCAGGTAGTCAGGAGAATGCTAGAAGAAAAAGACAACGCTCTCCAAGTGTTGAAGAAAAAATTGAAAATCCCAGGTTCTGAACATGTTCAGTCCTTTGAGTTATTGGCTTTGCAGGAAGAAAAAGACAAGATCCATCAAGAGATAATGGAGTATAAAGGGAGAGTTGTTGAGTTGCAGGAAGAAAAGGACAAGTGGGAGGCCAAAAGAAATGAACTGTTATCTCAAATTTCCTTGATGAAAAAGGATCAAATTGATGAGAAGGATATTATGGAGGAGCTAATGAGTCAGACTCCCACAGGTGAAGACTTGTCCATTTTGAATATCGAGAAGTAGTTGGACGATTTTTCTGCGGATGATCTACTGGTGCCTATGTCCCAAGTTAGTCTCAAAGATGAACAAATCAAAGAACTAAAGATATAGAATGAAAAGATCAAGTCTGAACTGGCCAAAATGAATGAAAACAAAAACAAAATACTACAAGATAGAAACCAGTTGCAGAAGAAGTTCAATGAATTAAAGGAGAAAAGCATAGGTAAAGGTCCCCTGCAAGGAGCAAAGCACATTATCTGGGACATGTTATCTATTGAAATTACCAAATTCAGGGATTATCTTAATTTCATTGATGATTAGAATATTTTGATAAATTTGGCCCACCAAAGATTAAAGCTAGTGAATGAACATATGGGAAAAAGACCTCTCACCACAGCTCAAAATGCGCTGAACTTTTTAAACTCATTGACATATAAAAAATTACATGATTTGGGGATAAAAGACAGGATATCCATAGTGTTGTGGGCTAAGAAATTTATTCACAAGCATCATTTAATGAAGACGGTCCAAGACAGAACATATGAAATGGTTACACAGGTCAATAACTTCAAGCAGGAGTTCAAGGAGCTTTTTGAGGATGACCTACCTTCTTTCTGGGACGAGGAGGGATGTATGTTCTCTCAGGAGCATTATCACAGCTTACTAGTTCAGAATCACATGGACCACTCTAAATTCGATGACTTGGAAAAGAGCCTAACAGGAAAAACTATTGTGGATAAATTAACAGAAGATTTCGAAATTTTACAGAAGTTCGCAATTATCAGAAGCAGATTGCCCAAGATGTCCTATGAAGCGTACATGGAGCTTGAAGTATCAATCCGAGAGATGATGGAGTGTGACACCCCAAATGCAGAACAATGGAAAGCTGTGGAGAGATTTAGAAAGACCAAATACATCTTGCATGCATAGAGACAGGTGTTATACAACAAGGAGCTGACTGGATGAAGACGTGGAGCTGACTGGATGAAGACATTTTACCATGCTGATTTTTACTTTACGATCTGTTAGGATTGGAGCAGTATTTTATTCCTAGAAGTTAGGGATTTAGTTACAAGAATCTAAATTAAGCCGATCATTCAGTTGTGAAATCTTCTTGAAAGATCTATTATTTTTTGTATATATTGGCATCTTTTTTATGAGATGGAGGTTGGAACCCATCGTGTTGTGGAATAATTTTGGAGAACATATCTATTTTTGAATAACAAAGTGAATGCATGAAGGTTTATCAGAGATTCCTGTATCATTGATATTACAGTCTGTGCTTCTTTCCTTATGTGATTGTATTTTCCCAGTATAACACTTCATTTTGTTTCTTCTTCGTATCTGAAATACAATGTTGGGTGATTAGAATATATATATTTATGCTCTAGTCATCATTTCAGATATTTTATACATTTTCTACTAAAGTTGACATAGAATTCATCTTTGATGCTCTGTGTTAATGGACTATTTCCTCATCTCTTATGTTTCACCTGGATTAAATTGAACGACTATTATGATGTGATTATCTTGCCTTTGATGAATCTCGTGTATACATCTTTGTGACATCTTTATATGTATGTGACTCCATCCCCAATGGTTATGTGATTGTTTCAGCCATACATACAAATATTTAAATGTTGTTTTATATCTGGTCCTGTTAAATCTTTATTGAGAGATCCCTCTCTGGAAGAAAATACCAGTTTCTTTCTAAAGTGGTTTTTGCTGTTACCTTGGAGTTTACCTTTTACAACCTGGGTACATTCTGAGTGCTAACAAACTGGCGCCGTTGCCAGGGAATGAATGAGCATATTTTCCCTAGGAGAAAAACAAAGTTGAAGAAAGATTTCTGTGGGAAAACAGGAATTTTATTAAGAAAAAAGGTTGTATATTTGCCCTGGCGACTCCACTGTGAAACTTGTTCAGAACTTAAGGAGTCATTATGGCTTCGAGAAGACATACGCGAGATAACTCTGATACCGAAATTTTGAAAATTTTTGAAGACCCAGAAAAGTTATTTAAGAAGAAAAATAAAGAAAAGTTAGGTTTTCCTTTGTTTGGTGCATCATCGTCCCAAGATTCCCATATTGATCCAGGATGGGAAGTTAAAGTTGGAAAGAATCTGTTGAGAACCAAGTCTGAGTCTGACCTTAAGGATACTGAGTTTAATCCCCGTAGATTAGAATCTTACTTGTTAGATCCCCTTTGGAGAGATTTGCAACAAACCACAAAGGCTAAAACATCTACCTCTCAGAATACTCAAACCTCTTCAAACCCTGCGAATCCACCTAGACCAATGGCTGCTAGATTTTCTCCCTTGTGTCTGCCTGCTGTATTACATGATCTCCCTCAAAATTATTCCCAAAGAATTTATTTATTTGATGGAGAGGGTGATATAACCGCGAAAAATCATGTTGCCAAGTTTGAATATTTTATTGACTTAGAAGAAGTTGATTATCCTGATGTTAAAATGCAGTTATTTGCCCAAAGTTTGTTAGGAGAGGCAAAGAAGTGGTTTAAAGACTTACCAAATGGGTCTATAGTAAATTTTTAGGCCTTCCAAAATGCTTTCCTGGATAGGTGGGATGATAAACAGAATCCTTTGCAGCTTTTATCTCAGTATAATAGTCTCAAAAAAGGGGGTTTCAAATATGTTCATGAATTTTCCAGCAGATTCATGAGGGCTTACAACTCTATTCCGGAAGATATAAAACCTTCTCCTGCAGCTGCCAAACTACATTATGCTGGGGCCTTTGATAATGATTTTGCATTCTCATTGCGGGAGAGGAAATTGGAAACTCTTGCCACCATGTTTACTGATGCCCTAGAAGTGGAAGCTAACATGATGGCGAGTGGAAAAATGAAGCATAGGGATTTGGATAGGAGGAGAAAAGAAGAGAATTTGCCTTCTACTTCATCCTCTTCTGCTGATGCTAAATTTTAAATGATGTTGAAAACCATGGAAAAGTTGATGGATAAATTAACTATGGATACTAGGCCTTTCAACAGAGAGCAGGGGGATCCCCAAATCAGGAATCCAAATTTTAGAAGACCAAATTCCCCTGTTCCTCCCAAAAATAGACAGAGAGACCAGAGGAATCCAAGAAACCAAGGAGAACAACCCATCCGTCCACATTTCCCTGAAAATTATGTTGTCGATGAAGAAGATCCCCTAAAAATGAGATTCATCTGTTTGGAGAACAGGATTCAAAGATATATCTTACTGAAGAGGAGCATAACATGTTTGAACAGGAGGGTGGAAATGAAGAAATTGAAAAGGAGAATGAGTTGTATCAAAGAGGATATTTTCACGCTATGGATGATGTGCAGAGGAAAATCAGATTGAGGAATGGGGATGTCCTCATAAATAAAGGGAAGGCAAACCCAAATCAGCCTTCCTCTAGTTCTTTGAGTGGAGAAAAAGGAAAAGAACTACAAAAAGAGCCTTTTGTAAATAAAGAGGTTGAAAATGATGTACAAAGGGATAAAATAATAAAGAAGGTGACTCCGGTTGATGTGGAAAATATTGGTGTTGGTTTTAATTTACAGAATGAGCTTTCAAAGCTAAAAATCTCTATTCTGTTTAATGAATTGTTGAGAAATACTGAATACAGGGATACCATCACAAAAATGGTCAAAAATCAAGGAGAATGGCAGTCCAACATTTTAGAACTGAATGATGACAATCCAGCTATTTCATTTGGACCAAAAGTTGAAAATTTAGAAGGGGAAGAAGTTCCCCCTTTCTATTTAAGTCTAAATGTGCATGATAAAGTGGTCCATAATGCTATGCTAGACTCAGGCGCATCACATAATCTGATGCCTAAGGGAGTGGTAGAAAGTCTGGGATTGGAGGTAACAAGACCTTATAAATATTTGTACTCTTTTGATTCTAAAAGAGTGAAATGCCTTGGATTAATCAAAGACATGGTGGTAACCCTAAACAAATTGCCTTCTAAAACTATAGTTATGGATGTGGTAGTGGCAGATATCCTGCCAAAGTTTGGGGTATTGCTGTCAAGGTCCTGGACATCCAAATTGAAAGGTAGTTTGCAGATGGATATGTTGTATGCCACAATTCCTATTCAAGATGGGAGCATAAGATTATATAGTGAAAAAGGACTCCATATGTGGTAAGCAGTCAAGACAAACCTGAAATTCATCACATTTATGCTGTTGATATTGATTTGGGGTCCTCCATTTTCTTCAATGATGCTGTTCGATATGATGTAGAGGAGGCTTTACAGAAGAAGTCTGAAGAAAATAGGGAAAAGGAAGTGATAGAATAGGATGCTTTGGAAGCAAAGCAAAAAAGAGAAGGACAGTGTATTATGTACTTTGATGTTTCTGCTGCGAAAGTAGGTGCTGGAGCAGGAGTATACATAATCTCTCCTATTCAAGGTGAATTCAAAGCCCTATTATACAAGTTGACATTTGAGTGTACAAATAATGTGGCAGAATATGAAGCTCTATTATTGGGATTGCATGCTTTGAAAGACTTTGAAGCTCAAAAGATAAAGATCTTAGGAGACTCTGAATTGGTAATAAATCAAATAAATGAAAGCTATCAAACCAGGCATCCTCGAATGAGGGCTTATAGAAATGAAGTGTGGGATATGCTTGGTAATTTCTTTATGGAGCATACAATTCAGGTGATTCCTAGACATGAAAATTTGGTAGCTGATTCTTTAGCTGTGGCCGTTGGAAAATTTGAAACACCTGTTGCTGGTCAGAGGGAATACCAGGTGGAAATTGTGAATAGACCATCTATTCCTGACAACTCTAAATATTGGCAAGTGTTCGAAGACAATATGCAGATCCGGAGATTCCTGGAACTTTTAGAAGAATTTGTGAATACTCCTATTGACACTGAGAATGGCAATGACGAGAGCACTCAAGAGGATGAAGAGCTTGAAGAGGAAGAGCAGAGCACTAAAAAATTGAAAGGGACCTTAGGAGGTAAGGATATAATCCAGTTGAAAAATAATTTCATACCAAGAGGATTAATCCCTTTAGAAAAGATTTTTGATCAAAATGATGTGGCTAAAAATCCAAAAGTGAAGCCCGTTGATGATGCTATTGAAGACTAGAATATTGGTACCAAATAAAATCCTAAGATTGTGAAGTTGTCTAAGAAATTACCTGAAAAAGAAAAAGAAGAGTATGTAAAATTAATGAAAAAGTATACTGATGTCTTTGCATGGAGCTATGAGGATCTCAAAGAGTATGATACCTCCATCATACAACATACTATTCCTATAAAGCCTGGGGAGAGACCTTTTAAACAGAAGCTCAGAGGAATAAATCCTAAGCTGCTGCCCATCATTGAGAAAGAGATCAAAAAACTATTTGACGCTAAAATCATTGTAACATTGAGGTTTTCAAGATGGGTTGCAAACTTAGTTCCTGTCAGAAAAAAGAACGGAGAGATAAGATTGTGCATAGATTTCCGTAATTTGAATAAAGTTTCCATGAAAGATAACTATCCTCTACCCAAGATGGATCAAATACTGCAGCAGGTGGTGGGAGCTGAAATAATTTCAATGCTGGATGGTTTTTCTGGGTATAATCAGATCAAGGTGTTACCAGAAGATCAGGAGAAGACTGCTTTTACTACACCTTGGGGCACTTTTATGTATGCAAAGATGCCTTTCGGTTTGATGAATGCAGGAGCCACTTTCCAGCGAGCTATGGACATCGCTTTTGCAGGGGAAATTGGAAATTTTGTAGTGATCTACATGGATGATATCACAGTCTACTCCAAGTCCGACAGGGAGCATCTGCATCATCTGGAGAAAGTGTTCATGAAATGCAGAAAGTTTGGTATATCGTTGAATCCCAAGAAGTCAAATTTTTCTCTAGAAGAAGGAAAGCTGTTGGGCCATATAATATCAAAAGATGGCATAAAGATTGATCCTGAGAGGGTAAGTGCAATTCTGAAGGTAGGAGAACCTAGAAGCAAAAAGGAGATACAGTCTTTCTTAGGGCAAGTGAATTTTCTAAGAAGGTTTGTACCCAGTTTTGCTGAGATCCTAATGAACATCACCAATATGTTGAAAAAGGGGCATGAAATAAAATGGAATGCTGAAGCTAGACAGTCCTTTTGGGAAATCAAGAAGGCAATTTCAGAGGCTCCTGTGTTAGTAAGTCCAGATTTTACTAAAGATTTCTCAGTATTTTCATATGCTTCAGAATATACTATAGCAGCTGTTTTACTGCAGAAAAATAATGAGAATATGGAACAACCCATAGCATTCTTCAGCAATATGTTGAGGGATGGTGAATTGAAATATGACATTATGGAGAAACAAGCCTATGCTTTAATTAAAGCATTGAAGTATTTCAGAATATATATTTTACATTCACATATAATTGCCCATGTTCCATCTGCTGCAGTAAAAGGAATCCTGACTCAACCAGATCCAGAAGGCAGAAGAGCAAAATGGATTGCTACATTGTTGGAGTATGATATTGAGATAAAGCCTACCAAATTGATTAAAGGGCAAGGATTAGCTAAAATGATGGCTAATTCCAATTGTGAAGCTTTGCAAATTAATTTCCTTTCTCATCAAGCTGATCAGTTGGATACGGAGATAGAAGTAATGGTTGATTTTGTGGCATCTCCATGGTATTCTGATATCGTATATGTCCTCCGTAATTTGCAAGCACCAGAAGGATTAAGTAAATCAAGAGCGAGATCTGTAAAGCTAAAATCTGCTAAATTCTGTATCATAAATCGGTTATTGGAAAGACCCTGGAGGAGTGTTGCTGAATTGTCTTTTGGAAGATGAGGCTCAACAAATTACCAAAGAATTTCATCAGAGAGACTGTGGCGGACATCATTCTTGGAAAGTAACTGCGAACAAAATCCTAAGGGCCGGTTATTATTGGCCTACGTTATTTTCAGATGTGTATAAAGAAATCAGTAAATGTCATCAATGCCAAATTTTTGATGGTAAGAGAAAAGTATTGCCTCTCCCTTTGAATCCAATAACAGTTGAGGCTCCTTTCCAGCAATGGGGTTTGGATTTTATTGGTGAAATAAACCCCAATTCGTCGGGTCAGCACAAGTGGATTTTGACAGCTACAGACTATTTTACTAAATGGATAGAAGCAATTCCTACCAGGAGAGCCACTGAAAATGTGATCATGGATTTTCTTGAAGATAACATATTGGCTCGATTCGGGTGCCCAAAAAGGATAGTAACAGATAATGCGGATGCTTTCAAATCCAGGAAAATGATTAATTTTTGTCATAAGTATCACATAAGTCTCAACCATTCGACTGCCTATTATCCTCAAGGAAATGGGTTAGCTGAATCTTCAAATAAGAGCTTAGTAAGGATCATCAAGAAGCTGTTGGAGGATAATAAGAGGTCCTGGCACACCAAACTAAAATATGCTCTATGGGCCGACAGGATTAGCACGAAAAGAGCAATAGGCATGTCTCCATTCCAACTGGTGTATGGGGCTGAAGTGGTTTTTCCAGCATCATTAGGGGTACTGGTTATGAGATATTTCCAAGATCAGCAAGAAGAACCAAATCACATACAACGAAGGATAAATCAGATTATTGAGCTGGAAGAATGAAGAAATAAGGCTTATGACAAAGTACAGTCACATCAGGAGAAAATGAAAAATACCTTTGACAGAAGAATCAAAGAAGAGAAGTTTCAAATTGATGACTTGGTTTTAAAGTGGGATGCTCCTAATGAAGACAAGCATGGAAAATTTTATCCTATGTGGGTAGGACCTTACGTTGTGGCTGGATACAGAGGGAAAAATGCATTTCTGCTGGAATATACAAATGGGGTTCTTTTGGAAAGCAACCCTGTAAATGGACGGTATCTGAAACACTACCTATCCTGAGGGAGAAGGTAAAATTTGTATCATATACTGTACATATTTATTTTTTCTTTACAAGTTAATATGAATGGTAAGCCGATTGTTTTTTAAGCTCGCAGTGAAATCCCTAAGATTCAGGAGGCATACCATTCCTTTTCTAAAAATACATAAAAATGATATATCTATGAAAAGCAAGAGATGAGTTTTATACAAGTTATTATGTAAAATCAGAAGAAGGCACCTGGTCTACGAGTTCTTTGATACCTCACAAGGAGGATATCATCCCCAGATGGAGCCAGTTGTTAACACATCTATTTAGCAGGAGGATGAAAAGACCATAAGGAAGGAGAAACAATAGTGGCTTGTCAAACTTTGGTTAAGTGGTATGATATAAGAGTACGATGAGCAATGAAAAATGATGAAGTGTCAAAAGATCTAATGGTGCGGAGTGAAGAGCCTGAGATAAACAGTCTACACTATGCCCGCTCTCCAAAGGTGCAAGGAAGATAAATTATATCTGGGCGTTTAATAACATACACAGATCAACGGCTGTTGATTCGGCTTGAAGAGATCCACGGCCTGTATAGATTCCGATTTATGAACATGCGCAATGGTTAAAACAATGGAGCCTAGCGGAATTTGATATTTTCCACCCAATCTAACGGTTGACAAATCATGGTTGATTGCATCTACGGCTATGGACGATTCCGGAGCATAAAGTTGCACGAGGGATAATTTTGGGAAGCCCAGGGAAATTGGATATGTGTTATCTAATCCGACGGTGGGAAAATACAGGTATATCACATCAACGGCTGAAGATAATTTCGGAGCTCAGAATTGCACGGTAGATAAGACCCAAGCGCTTGGAGGAATCAGGTACGTGTCTTTCAATCTGACGGTGGGAAATAAGAGTCTATTTCATCAACGGTTGGAGATAACTCTAGAATGGAGACTTGCACGAAGATTATGACCAGAGACCCTGGGCGGAATTAATTATGTGGCGCTTAATCTAAGGTTAAAATTCAAAGGCGAAGTGGATCAATGGTTACAAATGAGTCCGGAGTGTGGAAACGCATGACAGATAAAGGTAGAAAGTGGTCGCAGAATATAAACCGCTGTCCACGCGTCGAATTGTGACATACGCTGCAGGCTAAAGTGTTTTCGTGCAAACCACCGAGGGAGCGCTCCGGAGTGGGGCCTTATAAAAGGAGGGTTGACTTGTCCCATGGGTATTTTGTTGATTGGCTCCGGCGGGTGAAAAGGACTTGCAGTTTCGTCAACTTTTGGTTGGCAGTTTCGAGCACACTAAGCACACCGAGCACACGCCTCTATGGTTAAACAGGTAAAGCTTGAACCCTGTAGTTCGTTCGTATGAATTGCCATTGTCAATCAAATTATGGACAAGGAGGGGGAATTACAGAGTATTCATGTTATAGATGATAGAGAGGAGTATTTGGTCGATAGAGACAGGGGCGTATGTGACCCCTTCCTATCTGTAGGAAGTGTGTCCATTAGTAAAGAAATATTATGGTATTACCACTCACAGGGAAACGATATATTGAATGTATGTAAATCCTTTCTGTATTACTTCGCCCTCGAACAAACCCTCCATTTCCCGGAATTTGCAGAATGGTGTGCTATTAACTACTCCCCCTCTCAGAGAATTATCATGAGTCAATCCACATCCCGAATTCTTTGTAAAGTCAATGCTACAGTCATTCGAGAAAACCTTAATTTACCTGATAGTTACCCTGATAGCCGTGAGTCAGTGAATGAGTCGATCCTTGTTGAATTTTACAAGAAGTGTGAAACTGAAACTCGTTGTCAATTCCTGTCTAGTATTCTAAAAGATGGTCAATATTTAGATGGTTTTTTCTTGCCGTACCCTGTGCATATTTTTAAAAATGAAGTCCAATTGGTAGTATCTCTAGTCTGTCAAATATTAGGTCTGGATGATGACTGTCGTGTGGGCGAAGTCGTCCTTGGTTTTTTGTTGAGAATAAGTTCCTTAGGCTCTGAATCTCAGTCAATTCTAGTGTTTAGTCTAGATGAATACCTGGATGAATCAATTCATCTTCAACTAAGTGAGTTTCCAAAGGTTCGATTCTTTAGATTTCAGACCTACTTGTTCAACATGCTGTTGTGTTCCAATGTCACTGAGCTGCAGTTTTTGAATACTGTCTGTTCTTCTGATTTGCCAAATCAAATCAACATGTTCGAATATGCCAATTCGATTATGTTGGAAGTGTATAAAATGTTGTTTGATGAAGAATTGCCTCGTGTTTTGGATGAGATGAAGTGCTTGATGCAGCCTTCACCCGAAGACCGAATTGGAGATTGGTTCCTGCATAGAGACTCCACTGTGTTAAGAGTATATGGTTTTACAGGACATCCTTATAAGTTACCTGACTTCTTAACCCCAAGGATTTTTGTTTTGGAATTCATGAGACAAAGGCTACAGTCTGAAGAGGAGCATTTTGGGACTTTCAAAAAGTATTCAAATATTAAATTCCCCCTGAAGGTCGGTTCTTTCATCTCCAAAAGTAAAGGTGCTTTATTATTTATAGAGAAATTGCTGGATAGTATGGATTTCCAAAAGGAGACGAAGATAAACTACGATCCCCACCATGTAATCTCATTCAGGAAGCAGGATAACAAGAATAAACCGTTTGATCACCAGTTAATTGAAGGTCTGGCTGAAACAACCAATTTGTTGAAGTTTACTGAGATATCAAAGTCTGATGAAGATGCCCATACTCTACCTGTCACAGCATCCCAAGCATCAGAGGATACTAGTATTGTGATCAAGAGAAGTCTGTCTGAGATCGAAACTATGGAAATTGACCAAGATGGATCACATAAAAAGTCAAAGTTGTTTCAAGGTGGTGAAATTGTAAATGAATAAATTTCTGATGGTTTCAAAAAGGTTGCTCTAGTTCCAATGAAGGCTGTGCAAGTAAATCAGTTCTCTTTTAATGTAGATAGTTCAGAATCAAGCCCGATTTTCAAATCAAAAGAGGAACTCAAAGCCAGTTACATGGAGAAGAGAAAACAGTCTCTTGAGGAGACAAGAAATTTGCTGCCACGAGTGAGAAGTCTACACAGTCCAAAAACTTCTCTGGTTTCTGCTAGAGATGTCGAAAGAAATACATTCAAGTTAGCCATGGTAAACGACAAGAAAATGTCAGAGATGGAGATCTGGTTGGATAAGATCGGTATACCGGATAAGATACAACTTCATAAACAAACTAGTGATATCATTTATTCATATTTGTTACAAGCTATGGTAAAGATAAATAAATAGCAAATTTTGACAGATAAGTTAGAAATTCAACTTAGACATGAAAGAGTCGAAAATAAGGCAAATGCCATCCAGATCAAGAAGCTTCAAACAGATATTGTCAGTTCAGATTACACCCAGGAAGTCAGGAGAATGTTAGAAGAAAAAGACAACGCTCTCCAAGTGTTGAAGAAAAAATTGAAAATCCTAGGTTCTGAACATGTTCAGTCCTCTAAGTTATTGGCTTTGCAGGAAGAAAAAAACAAGATCCATCAAGAGATGATGGAGTATAAAGGGAGAGCTGTTGAGTTGCAGGAAGAAAAGGACAAGTGGGAGTCCAAAAGAAATGAACTGTTATATCAAATTTCCTTGATGAAAAAGGATCAAATTGATGAGAAGGAGATTATGGAGGAGCTAATGAGTCAGACTCCCACAGGTGAAGACTTGTCCATTGTGAATATAGAGAAGCCGTTGGGCGATTTTTCTGCGGATGATCTGCTGGTGCCTATGTCCCAAGTTAGTCTCAAAGATGAAGAAATCAAAGAACTAAAGACAGAGAATGCAAAGATCAAGTCTGAACTGGCCAAAATGAATGAAAACAAAAACAAAATACTACAAGATAGAAACCAGTTGCAGAAGAAGTTCAATGAATTAAAGGAGAAAAGCATGGGTAAGGGTCCCCTGCAAAGAGAAAAACTCATTATCTGGGACACGTTATCTATTGAAATTACCAAATTTAGGCATTATCTGAATTTCATTGATGATCCGAATATTTTGATAAATTTGGCCCACCAAAGATTAAAGCTAGTGAATGAACATATGGGAAAAAGACCTCTCACCACAGCTGAAAATGCGCTGAACTTTTTAAACTCATTGACATATCAAAAATTACAAGATTTGGGGATAAAAGACAAGATATCCATAGTACTATGGGCTAAGAAATTTATTCACAAACATCATTTAATGAAGATTGTCCAGGACAGAACATATGAAATGGTTACACAGGTCAATAACTTCAAGCAGGAGTTCAAGGAACTTTTTGAGGATGGCCTACCTTCTTTCTGGGACGAGGAGGGACGGATGTTCTCTCAGGAGAATTATCATAGCTTACTAGTTCAGAATCGCATGGACCACTCTAAATTCGATGACTTGGAAAAGAGCCTAACAGGAAAAACTATTGTGGATAAATTAACAGAAGATTTCAAAATTTTACAGAAGTTCGCAATTATCAAAAGCAGATTGCCCAAGATGTCCTATGAAGCGTACATGGAGCTTGAAGTATCAATTCGAGAGATGATGGAGTGTGACACCCCAAATTCAGAACAGTGGAAAGCTGTGGAGAGATTCAGAAAGACCAAATGCATCTTGCATGCATAGAGACAGGTGTTATACAACAAGGAGCTGACTGGATGAAGATGTGGAGCTGACTGGATGAAGACGTTTTACCAAGATGATTTTTACTTTACGATCTATTAGGATTAGAGCAGTAATTTATTCCTAGAAGTTAGGGATTTAGTTACAAGACTCTAAATTAAGTCGATCATTCAGTTGTGAAATCTTCTTGGAAGATCTATTATTTTTTGTATATATTGGCATCTTTTTTGTGAGATGGAGGTTGGAACCCATCGTGTTGTGGAATAATTTTGGAGAACATATCTATTTTTCAATAACAAAGTGAATGCATGAAGGTTTATCAGAGATTCCTGTATCATTGATATTACAGTCTGTGCTTCTTTCCTTATGTGATTGTATTTTCCCAGTGTAACACTTCATTTTGTTTCTTCTTCGTATCTGAAATACAACGTTGGGTGATTAGAATTCATATATTTATGCTCTAGTCATCATTTCAGATATTTTATACATTTTCTGCTAAAGTTGACATAGAATTCATCTTTGATGCTCTGTGTTAATGGACTGTTTCCTCGTCTCTTCTGTTTCACCTGGATTAAATTGAACGACTGTGATGATGTGATTATCTTGCCTTTGATGAATCTTGTGTATATGTCTTTGTGACATCTTTATATGTATGTGACTCCATGCCCAATGGTTATGTGATTGTTTCAGCCATACATACAAATCTTTAAATGTTGTTTTATATATGGTCCTATTAAATATTTATTGAGAGATCCCTTTCTGGAAGAAAATACCAGTTTCTTTCTAAAGTGGTTTTTGTTGTTACCTTGGAGTTTACCTTTTACAACTTGGGTACATTCTGAGTGCTAACAATCTGTATACCAGATGAATCATACTGGCTCTCCAAAGCAAGTGATGTTTGGTCTTGACTGAGTGGAGATCACATATATATCTACTGGAAACATCCTAGCAAAGGGTGTTGCAAATCATGCCTCCAAGGCATATGGGTTCTCACACTTCATGCCATTTTCAGAACTAGTGCACTCTCAACAGCCACTTTCAAGGGAAGGTAAAATCATTTCATCTACTTCTTTTGCTGCTTCCACTAGTATTGCAGATCCAGTTGTATTATTTTATGAGATTGAGATTCAGGGTGATTCAGATCCAGATCTAGTCCCTACTTCCAAACTGGAAGCTAGGAAGATGACTGGAAACCCATTTGACACTCAGAAGGGAAGACCCTTGCGCTATGTCTTGCAATAGTAATCCTTCAGAGAGATGCAATAGACTCCCTGTAAGATTCTACATGGCAAGGGCTCAGTCTCACTACATTAAGAATAATAGACCTGATCATACACCTCTTCATCCAGCAAGAGACAAAGGTTACATTCCTCCTTCCTTCCATCATCATTTTGGGAAAAGAAGGAGAATTCTACATGCCAGGCCCCAGGATACCTGTGCACAAAACATCATGCATGTTGCTCCTCTACATCACAGAGATTGCAGTAACACATTTTCAAGTTTTTCAAACCTGAATCCTGATTATATCTGCTTAGTTAGAGGGTTTTTTTTTTCCATGTGGTTTTTTCCCCAGCTCCTTGTAATGGGTGACCTATGGTCTTAGTTACCAGGGCCCAAATATTGTCCAACTTATCATTTAGGGGGGTGTTAGGATTATTAATCCTCCCCTGTCCAATTTGGTCATATGTCTAAATCATGAGTCATGTCTAAATCGGGAGTCTATCCAGTCTATTTTTAGTCACTAGCACCATTGGGTCCACTTGGCCTAATTGGGGCACATGTTTCAGTTACTAAAGTGTGGGGAACACTAATTGAGGCCTACTACCATTGATTGCACTTGCATGCATCAGTTTAGGAGCCTCCTAGATCAATTCCTACAATTTAGGAGCCACTAGGAGTGCCAATACCAACCAAGGTCAATTGAGTTGAGTTGGTGACTAGTAAAGCTCAGTTAGGAGCCAATTACATTCAGTTCTAGTCCTCTACATTCATTTAGAACTAGGTTTGCATGGTTGCATGCAGGAGGGGTGCATTTATCACCTACCACAATTAGTTAGCCTTAGTCAACACTGAATTAGACACTTGAGTTGTGTTTTAGAACTCCAATGAACTCTGATAATGATCTAGACAAGGTCAGTTAACTATTGAGTCCTCCGATAATGATTTAAACAAGGTCTTAGTTATCTACAGTCAAGTAGAGTCTAATCAATTCAAATTTCCTCAAGTGGAATCGAATTGCTTGTGGCTATTTAGCCATTGTACTTCATTGTAATTATTATATAATTACTTTTTTTATTAATGAAAGCATTCACAGTTGCAAGCCATTTTTGCACTATTTCATTCTTCAATTGCTGAGTAAATTATGTGGTCTATCTTGTGAGTTGTGTGTTTGTCCACAAATCTATGTGCTCAATTTAATATCTCTCCCTGAGGCTCTGATAGAACAAATTAGGAAGGACTGCACACTCTCTCTCAGACATGCCAAACCACAAAAAAACAATCTGAGCAGGGAAGAAACTATTGTGCTAAAAAAATAAAGCTAAACAAAGAAATTATGATCTTGAAATCTGATAAGGGGAATGCAACGGTCGTTATGAACACATATGATTATCACAAAAAAATGATATACATCTAACCACGAGCGAGAGCTATAGGAGATTTGATAAGGATCCTAGCAATAGAATCACACGAGAGATCATTAGGGCTATCCAAAACTCTAATGTGGATGATAACAGTAAAATAAGATTACACCAAAAAACCCTGTTTTTCCATGAATATATGGACTCCCAAAGATTCATAAGGATTGTTTTCCTCTCACACCAATCATAAACACAAACGGGTCTCCTTCGTATGGATTGGCAAGACTTCTCACTAGAAAACTTAAACTGCTAATAGGAAAGACTTAATCCTTTATCAAGGACTCCTCACATTTTTTTCACAGCATAAGTTCCACTAAAATAAAAGAATCAAAATTTTTAGTCAGCTTCAACGTCGTATCGCTCTACAAAAAAATTCCAGTGAAAGAGGTTATAGCCATGATAAGAAGACTCATGGACGATGAGACTGCTAATCTGGTTGATGTGTGTTTAAGATCCACCTACTTTATCTATCGAGTGGACATATATGAGAAAATCAATGGGGTGGCAATGGGTTCACCTCTCTCCCCTATTGTGGTGAACATCTTCATGGAGCACTTTGAAGACAAGGCTATCAACTACGCTCCAATAAAACCGCAACAATGGCGATGTTATGTGGATGACACCCACTTCATATGGCCCCATGGGAAAGATAAGCTAGGGTATTTCTTAACACACATGAACAACCAAGCATAAGATATCAAATTCACAATGGAATTTGAGGAGGACAATAGTCTTCCTTTTTTAGACATCCTTCTATCTAGAAAAGAAGACGGATCTTTATCACACTAGGTATATTGAAAAAATACGCACACAGATAAGTATATTCAATCTGACTCTCATCATCACCTGACACAACAAAATGACGTCATTAACACTCTGACTATTAGAGCTAAGAGAATATTTGATTTGGAACACTTGGATCTTGAACTAGAACACCTTGTCAAAGTATTAAAAAACAATGCCTATAATGAAAGTCTAATTAGAAAAACCATGAAGAGGTACCAGGAAGTAAGGCAGTCAACAAATCAAAATGACATTATAAAATCAATAAATCTTCCTTACTTCCAAGGGACAACATACAAAATAGCCAACATATCAAGGAAGAAATTAATAATGGTCTCCTTCTCACCTTTTAACACGTTGTGTGGAATATTAGACCATGCAAAAGATCAAGCGGGCCCTAAGAAGAATAAAGGTGTATATTCGATCCCATGTGGCTGCAACAAGGTGTGCATTGGATAAATTGGTCTCTATGTACTAACAAGATTAAAAAAATATAATGCAGACATCATTCATGGTTGGATAAAGAATTCTACATTAGCAGAACACTCCATAACCTCCAAACACCACATTCTCATGAGAGATGCCAAAGTCATCACCAACATTCATCATTACACAAGAAGATGAGTAAGAGAAGCGATTGAAATTGAAAAACACCCTCTCAATATCAATTTGGATGATGAATGGAAACTCAGCAGGACATGGGCTCTTATCATTAACCAGATAAAAAATAAAACAACGACATCTTAATAATGTTTCTAAGGGTCGTCATGATTCAAAATTAGGTTGAATTACATTATTAATATGAAATCCAAATGAAAGATTAAGTTGGGAAACTATAAAGTATCTACTGAAGATGGGATGAACTACCCAACCTGAAACATCGAGTAACTTTATATTTCACACGGGTTTTCCTTTGATTAAAACATGATTACCCATGAAATCACTAACGAAACATATTTCTTTTCATATCAACAAAAAGCATATGATTTAGATATCATTCAAAATGTCATTATTAATTAATTAATATCAATCATACAGTGACCCTCTTGCATACATCATCCATACAGACATCAATAATCAATTAATAATATCGCAACCATATATAAACCATATATCGATCATGTAATATCAACCAAGGATAACCATACATGCATCAAATAACCATCATACAAGTATAAATCATAGTACATTAATCAAAATACATCAACCATAATATATCAACTAGCATACATCAACCATAATATATCAATCATAGTACATTAATCAATATACATCAACCATAATATATCAACCAGCATACATCAATCGGAATACATCGACCAAGATTCTTCAAGTAGAAGACGATGATCATAATACATCAGTTGGAATACATAATCCATAATACATCAACCAAAATGAATCAATCATACACGCAAAAACCATAACAACCAATAATAGGAATACATATAGTGATGACAATTTCATACATGTATCAACCATTAATCAGCCAATGCCAATCCATAACATCCAATAGCAACCAATAATATCAAACAACATACATCAACTATAGAATTCATATTGAATAGTTATTATTTATCATAATAGTACGTAAAATTATTAGCACATGATGATATATATAATAATACATTACATTACTAGTTATTTACACGTAGCACACTACTTATCTATCAAAGTAAATACATAGTCACCTCAAACAACCAAACATCCTACCACCAAAATATTATAATATTCTACAATAAAATAATTAATAACTATACAACACAATATCTGATACACTCATACCATATACCGTACCTACTATTACTATGTATTATTTATATACATATGCCCGTTTTGTTTACATACATACTATAATTCTTCAATCATATATTATATTATTATTAATCATATACACATCATATTAGTCATATAACCTATATATTACATATTTAATATACTCATATAAATATTATGTTATACCAAAATATCCATTGAATTATAGCAATAATTGCATAACCTAATACTATCATATTATATACATATTATAACATATATACGAACATAACACTTTTGATCACATTATACTTCCTAATATTTCCAAACTCCCAAATACTTCCAAGTACTTTCATATATTTCCAAATACTTCCAAACACATCCAAACATTTCCAAACACCTCCAAACACTCAAACACTTCCAAACAACTCCAAATTTTACACTTACATCATTACATACGTTTACCTCTATACATATAGTATAATCACAATATTGCATACAAGTAATACTAATAGTTATTACATATATTAAAATACATATTATAGTATATACAAACATACACACATTCATGTATATAAAAATGCATCTATTATTATATAATACTTTTAACAACTATGCATATCACACATATCATATTATACATATATATGTCGATGCCATATATAGATATGATATTATTTTACACTACTATACTATCTACGTACACATAAAATAAAATAAATAAAATTAAGAGAATATGAATAATTAAAGACAAGTGACTCATTTCCTCCAAAATAGACTAGGAGTTACATCTACAAAAGTAAAATAAATAAAATAAAAGATATTGTGAACCATTATAGATAAGTGACTCATTCTCCTCCAAAAATAGACAAGGAGTTACATCTCCATAAGCAAAATAAATAAAATAAAAGATAATATGAATCATTAGGGATAATAATAATGCCACCACTAACCCCAAAATAAATAAATAAAATAATAGAATACAAAAATATCCCATAACTATGCTTACCTCCAAGTAGAAATTCCACCACTAGCTAATTAGATAAGTTAGGATGGTAATAATTAATAAATAGTATAAAACCATATTGCATGCATAAAATAAAAAAGAGAATTAAAAACACCATTTAGACAAGTGTCCCATTTCTAAAATAGTCAAGGACTTATGCATCCATGTAAACATCACCATCCAAGTGGCATAAATAAGACTATAAAAGCATAGCATCGTAGAAAATACAAAATCCATATAGGGTATAAATGTCACTTAATAAATCATCTTAATATTTAATAGTAATAGAACTATATCATCTTCATAACTTAGCATTAAATTAATATTGATAATGGTACATAGTACATACTAGTATAATGATAATTATTTACTTATCAATTAAGAGTCATAATGTAACAATAAATAAGTCATACTACAAGAATCATTTCAATATTAACAATTCAATGAGAAGTAAAAGAGGCAATGCACAAGCATCAACCAATCAAGTCACTCAATTATTATATACGCACCACATAGTACTTACCATTCAATCTATTGAACAAAAAAATTTCAATATTAATTAATTCTAAGGCATACAACAAACTAATCTTTGAAGTGAGGCTTCTTATTCTTCTATTAACATAAGGGAAGTTAAATTCATCTTACTAAGCACATTTGTCAACTCCAAATGCACATATACATAATATAATAACTCTATAGAAGGCCCAACAACTGTAGTGTTGGAACCTAAGCTCTGATACCACATGTAATGTATCCTGGAGCTATCCAAGGGTATTAGGGACATATTATTATCTCTCTAAGGCTAATTATATAATTTTAACACAACGAATTAGTTAAACAAATATTAAATTTCATTTTTCAAGATTTAATCACGACAAAGTCCCTTTAATTACCAATAAATTAAAATAAATTTAATAACTATTCCAACATTGGGAAATATTACTAACACCTTCTAGAAACATCACATATCCATTCCAAGCCAATTCAGACATAAATTCCACCTCTAAAGGCAATGTAGTCTTAATCATGATTAACTAGTAATTAGTGTTACAATTACGATACTTAACGACACTTATCGCACAATTGACGGTACTTAATATAGTTTTATTCTTTTATCAAGTACAATGGCTAATCAATACTTAATAACATGTAAATCAATCATAATTACCATTTTCGAATTAATTAAACATAGTAATTTTGAAAATGATTCCACGCGAACTAGTTAACTAGTTGTTCGATACTAAGAGCTAGTCTTGCACAAATTCGACATGCCACCATTCCAATGAACCAAAAGGTGAACATAAAACAATTATACACATAATTGATCATGCACATACAACAAAATTAAGCACTTTTTCATATCTCATCCGAGCACATAAACAAATAATATTTAAGGTTCAATCAGTACAACTAGTTAATAAACACTCTGATGAATTCAATCAAACCAATCGTACCGAGTTTAGAGGCATACAAAGGTGAAGGTACATATATATATAATGGCATTCTAAAGTAAAATTAGAGTACCAAGAATAGATCATATGGCTGTATATTCATCTTTTACCAAGAACATATACTCGAATCCAAAAACTATTTACCAATTTCACTGCAATGTACCTAGTTTCAAATTTAACTTTCTAAATGCCAAATAAAGAGAAATATATGACTATTTTATCTTATGGAAAGCATACCAGGGGTAACTTAAAATCATATTTCTACATCTTTCCACCCATATACAGTCAATTAAACAACTCACAAAACTAGTTAATTATAATCATTTGAATTGACTAGTAATTTTAGGAATCGCTAGAATAATTAAATCCACAACTCATAGAATCACTCAAATGAAATTCCAACTCTAAAAAACATATTTTATCAGTCATAATAGAGGTATATCTCATTCTAACATTTTTTTCAAACACTTCATATGCAAATCCACAAATCCACTCAAAGCAATTCCATTGAAGGAGCTAGAAATTGGAAACTCATATAGAATTTCGGTAGACATTTCCCCAACACTACCAAGAAAATTTATCCTCACATTCACAAACAAAATTAAATATTATTTATTATAAATAAGCATAAAATGAACACTCGGGAATTTTTACAAATGCTTCATGTGCCAAGTCTCCAAACTATGCCAAATAGTTTGATTGAAGAACTAATTTATGAATACATGTAGAAGCATCAAAGAGAAGATGATCAAACCATTCCAAGGTTATTGTACCATTAAAATTCACATTATATAATGAACAGGGGAAGAAATATCAATTCTGTCTCAAAGGTACCAAATAATTATTTGCTCCAACAATTTGTGCACAAAATCCAAAAAACTAGTTTCCAATTTCGTCATAAACTTTACTTGCATAAATAGATTGAATTCTATGAGAAAATTCTTCCACAAATAACTCATATGTTTATTTAAAAATATCATGTGCATCCATAAATAAATCGTATCAGAAACAAGTAAACTAAATAAACATGAAATCAATCACTTATCTTATCAATGCACAACTAGCATCATCCGAACCACGTTTCACCTAACCTTTGGCACTGCCAATACAGATGTCAATTTGATAGGCCACCCCCAAGTTGAGGCCACAAATCCACAATAGAGGTGCACTCAAGAATAGCTCAAGTATCATTTTTAGAAAAAAAATTCTATTTCTTACCACATACTTCCTCTTCCACCCCACTACCATGTGCAATGGTAATCCTGACCCCCTAGGCCATTGGGATATCGTCATTCACCATCATGATTTATGTGCAAGTCTAGGACAGAGCCAATTCATGGAAACAAAGGAACTACACCTGAGTTTTATGGGCTTACAACTAAAACCATACAATATCACAGTGATTCAAGCATAAATTTCATTCACATAGTAGAGCATTCATGGTTTCCCAAGCTCCCACCATAAAAGGTATGAACAACCATAGTAAAAAACCATCCAAAAGAAGCATAAACAACCCCCAAACCAAGGAGATAAAACATGGATTTATAGACCAAAGAAGGTAATTCTAATCAATGGGGTCAAACAAAATCAAGATAATCCAAATTGAGTCAATACAAGGGGGGTAATTCAACCATAAGAGGTTAACTCTAATCCAACCCAAGAAATTCAAATTTCGAGAGTGAATCCAAGCCACTCCACCCAACTCAAATTCAAGTGTGGACACATTATCGATGAAGAGGAATAAAAATTATTGAGTTGAGGTGTCACACAAGCCAAGGCATCTTCCCAAAATAGAAAAGGTGGGGTTACACAAGGATTTACACAATATTTAAACAAGGATTCACACAAGTATTTACACAAGGAGTTACATAATTATTTACAAAACTTTTGAGGTGTTAAGGCTAAAAATAGCTAGTGAGGGAACACTTGTGCAAATGGGAGTCACAAAACAAAGTGTGTCCTCCACAATGGAGTTACAAAACCATCAAAGGTGGCCAATCAATAAGTGGCACCCACCCAAACACGAAGGAGGCCCAATAAATCATGATTTAGGCTCAAAAATACCAACATAGGATAAAATAATGAAAAGTTTGGTTCGTTGTACAAGGTTTCGGTGATCATCAACTAATAAAGCTACCAAGGCATAAATATGGACCAATATCAACCAAACAAGTTCTAATGTGCTAGGAATGTCCCCATTCCCCCTCACATTATGGATCTAGGCCTCCCATACTCTTTTAGTGGTCCCCTATGTGGGATTTGTTTTCATTAATTAATTATTTACAAAATAATAATAATGTCTTTAGGTGCTTAAATACCCTTGTTCTGGCACCCTATGCTGCAATAATAAATAATTACAAATTACATATTTCTGGGGCTTAACACACAGGGTATTACATGAGTTTATCATGAAGTCAGAAAGAGCATGATTTAATGTAAAAGGTGAAAGGAATTGCACATCATGGTATGCAGGATTGAAGAAACCAAAGTACAACACAATTATCCAAGAATGGAATTCACTATTTTTGCATGTGATGCACCATTCTCCATGTAGTGATTCACTACATCTTTCATGACAATGATTCTTGCTAATTATTAATGTGTTGGACACAACACAAAGTTCGTTCGGTTGATCTCTCTTCTCTATTGCTCCATATCTATACCTAGGGTGTTTGTTCTCTCTTATCTTGCTCCTAGGGTGCCGAAAGCAATATGCTATTGTAAAATACATTCTCTGCTATCTATCATAATTATATTGAAAAGACTTGTTGGGGTTTTTCATCCTCATTGTTTTGAGGGTTTTTCCCAGGGTACATCATGTGTTATGGTTGAATGTTTATGTGTATGAATGGTTCATTGATTTCAAGTATTCAATATTTCTGCACTTAAAAAATTAAAGATCAAAGCTCAACGTATTTCAATAAAAAAATCAACAAAGACAACACTTAAGTTAAAAGACAACACTTAAGTTATGACACTTTTCTTACAACACTTACATGACAATACTTGATTTAGCATCCTAACTAAGTGGTTTAGCTTCCAATTGTATATCGAGTTCATCCTGGAGTTAGTAGAGCATGAATATAATTTCAAATATGAAATGAATTGTACAATTGTGTTGTGCAGGATTGATGAGTTCAAGGTGCAGAGTAATTTATCCATGCAGTGATTTGTCATATTCTACTTTCACCGATCTAATGATTCACTACCTCTTGCATGAGACCAAATTTGTAATTTAAGTTGTGTGTCACGCATATAGTTGAATAATCCAATGCTTATCTCATCTCTATTGCTCAGTGATTACACCTGGGGTGTTTGAACTATCTCTTATCTTGCTGCACATGGGGTGCTGAAAGCAATCTGCAAATGTAAAAGACATACTTTGCTATCTATCATTATTATGTTGAGGAGATTTCTTGGGGGTTTTCACTCTAATTTTTTTTGGGGGTTTCCTGAGGGTACATGTTTTGTTATGTGTAGATGATTATGTGTATGAATGGTTCATTTATTTCAAGTACTCAATAATTCCGTAATTTAAAGATTAAAGTTAAAATATCATTAAAAATTCAACATGGTATCGGAACTTAGGGCGTGAAGGAGCTAAGTTTTGTAAGCAAGATTGAGCCTACACTCATCCTAAGTGGTAGATGTTGAGCATAGTACTTGTATATCAATGGCATCGATCTCAGTAAGACCAAAAGACCGATTTGAAGGAACCTCAAACTTCAACACTTGGAAGGATAGGATTCTAAACATCATGGAAGAGAATGAATTATATGGATACATATCCAATATGGTGGAAGACCCTACTAGTAATGCAGGTTGCACTACCTTCAAAAATAACCAATCCAAATCCAAGCAGTTCATCTATGATTAAGTGAAGGACAACTTGATGCCTACGATTACTCCTTTGAATACCGTAAAGGAATTATTCAATACTTTGACAAATATCTATGAGAAGAAGGCTTTTATTCAAAAGAGAGCATTGAAGAACAAGATATAGTATTTGAATATGGAGAAGGATTAGAAAGTGGCCTCCTTCTTCACAAATATCTCTTAAGTAAGAGATAAAATCACTAGCATTGGAGTAGTGGTGGATGATGATGATGATATCCTTCAAACTGTTCTCTATGGTCTTCCATCCTCATGGGATATATTCTTGGATTCTATTAATGTTAGAGAGGTGCAACCTAACTTTCATAAGCTATGGCATGATTCCCTCCAATAAGAAGGGTGAATCCAAAGCAAGATTGCTTCCTCGAATGAAGAGAGGAAAGAAACACTTCCCTAAGAAGACATTTTCTCATCCAAAGGAGAAGGTATAAAACAAGGATTTGATAAGTCAAATATCAAATTCTATAACTACAAGAAGAAGGAACATTATGCAAGGGAGTGCTGAGCAAAGGAAAGAGGAAATTTCAATGGTAGGTTTCATGCTTCTACTATTGTGGAAGATGAACCTATAAGGAAGAATTCATATGATGATTAAGAGACAAGGAAGGAGTACTATCTTGTCTCAACCCTGTCTAGATCCATGGACACTAGTGTTGAAACATGGATGGTTGATAATGGTGCATCCAAACACATGAGAAGACATATTAGTGTTATAAAAAATATTAAGGAGAATAAATTCACCTGTAAGGTGGATCTTGGAGATAACACCACATACTCGATCCAAGGATTTGTATCTGCTTCCTTCCAGTTGAGCTCAGGTGATGTATAACATGTGGATTATATTCTATATGTTCCTAGTTTGAAGAAGAATCTACTATCTATTTTGGTTCTAGAAGATAAAGGATTTCTAAGTTATATTTATGGATCTTCAATAACTCTTATGGCCAAGAGAAAAGACTTGAAACTTGCAGCTATGAGTGGAGTTAGAGAGGGAGGTATCTACAAAGGACCTGGGAAGTTCATTCAATATATGATCCACAACACAATAATTCCATGTGAGCAATGACGTAGGAATCTTGGTCACCTCCATTTTAAAACACTACATGGATTGTAGAAGATCGCAAAAGGTATGCCTGTATTTAATTTTGAGCATGATAGTATCTGTAGAGGTTACGCTCTTGGAAATAACATTAATAAGAGTTTTCCTAACAATAATAATAGATCTAAATGGATTTTAGACTTAATCAATTATGATATATGTGGTCCCATGTCAACACCCTCCATGAGTGGTTATTTTTATTATGTGTTGTTCATAGATGACTTCTCTAGAAATTCATGGATCTATTTCATGAAGGATAAGAGTGAAACTTTTAGAAAGTTTTAAGAGTTCAAAGAAATGTTTGAGAATTATAATGAAAGAACATCTATGCTTTTATAGCTGATAATGGAGGAAAGTTTGAGTCACATGCATTTAATTATTTTTGTAGTGATGCAGGAATAAGAAGACAACTGACTGTACCTTACAACCTCCAAGATAATGGGGTTGTCAAAAGGAATAACATAACTATATGTGAGGCTACAAAAACCATGATGTGTGGAAAATATTTTCTTCCCTCCTTATATACAGAAGCCTCAAGTACATCAGTTATATCCAGAATAGATGCCCTCGTGCTATTCTAGAAGAGAAGAATCATGAATAATATTTTACTAGAGAAAAAATAGATATTGCACACTTAAAGATCTGGGTTTGTCCTGTATTCATTCATGTGCCAAAAGAGAAGAGGACAAATATGGATCCATTCAGAAGGAAAGGGACTTTATTGGTTATAATGAATCATCCAAATCCTATGAAATATATATACCAAGTGAAAGACACATTGAAGTCAACAGAGATGTGGCATTCCATGAAGAGGTTGCATTCAAGCACTCTAAATAGATTCAACGTGATTCAGACATTTAAGAGCGTGAGACTCCCACTATGGAGGATCCATATTTTTCAATATTTTGGTTCTCCTCTTTTAGATGTTGAGAGGGATAAGCCAAAATATTCCTCATATTCACTAGCTCTTAAAAACCAGTAGAACTGGTTGAAATATCACTTAATGAACCTCTTGCTAAGAGGAGATATGCATGGTTTTGAGACATTCTACAAGAGGCATAAAATCATGGAGTACCATCGTGCACATTTAGAGAGAGAAAGAGACTTGAAAGATATTTAGGGTACATTGTACAAATGAGTCACATCAATGAATCAAAACCTTCCTCCTATGAAGAAGATGCTAAGAAGCAAGTATGGAAAGATTCAATTTAGATAAATACAAATATATTATGAAGAATGATGTTTGGGAAGTTGTTCCTAAACATGAAGGGACGCCCATAGTAACTTCCATATGGATTTATAAGATCAAGCATGTTGTTGATGGTAGCATTGAAAAGGATAAAACTAGATTTATTTTTTTAGGTTTCTCATAGAAATAAGGCATATACTATGATGAGACATTCTCTCCTATGTCCAAGTACACCACTATTTGAGTTATGATCTCACTTGCATCTATTATGGGATGGAAGCTTCACCAGATGGTCGTGGAGACTTCCTTACTCAATGGTGAGGTTGAGGAAGAGGTTTGCATACAACAACCTGAGTGATTTGTAGTTCATGGGAAGGAGTCTCATGTATGCAAACTGAAGAAATCATTGTATGGGATAAAGCAAGCCCCCATGGCTTGGTATTTGAAGATTGATAGACATCTTCAGAGATTGGGCTTCTCTAAGAGTGAAACTTATCCAAACTTGTACTTCAAATTTTCGAAGAACCAACCTCTAATATTAGTTCTCTATGTTAATGACTTGTTCTTTAGTGGAGAGGAACATCTAATACCTTTGTGCAAGAGGGAGCTCACTTATGAGTTCAAAATAAAAGACTTGGGTATTATGCACTACTTTCTTGGTCTTAAGGTTTAGCAAAGGAAATATGAGATATTTATTTCTCAAGGTAAGTACACTGTTGATGTGTTATGAAGGTTTGGCATGATGGATTGCAAATCCATGTCTACACTGATGGCTTATAATTTGAATAAACTACATAAGTCAAATTCAGAATTGTATCCAATGGATCTTACTTTGTATAGACAACTTGTTGGTTATTTGATGTACTTGATACATTTGAGACTTGATATATGTTATTCTATGAGTATCTTGAGTCAATTTATGTCTGGGACTAGACACAGAGACCGAGTTTCTTCTAGGCATGTGCTTAGATACCTTCGAGGTAGTATTGCTTATGGAATCATATATGCCTCCAGTGGAGGAGTGATGATACTTAGATATACCAACTCTGATTGGGGTGATAGAATTGTGGACTAAAAGAGTACATATGGATATTATTTTATCTTGGGTACAACTATGATCTCTTGGTCCAACAGGAAGCAGGGATCCATAGCCCAAAGTACTATATAAGTAGAGTATATTGCGACTAGTACCGTCTGCCAAGAAGTTGTGTGGCTTAGGAAGCTACTAGATGGGTTACTCAGGGATAATCTTGAGACTACGCTCATTCAGTCTAATAATCAAAGGGGCATTAAGCTCTAAATAAACCTTGTATTTCATGACAAGTAGAAACACATTGAGCTGAAGTATCACTTCATCAGATACATGGTCCAAAGAGGTGTGGTAATTGTTCAATACATTACTATTGATGAGTAGATTCCAGATATGTTGACTAATACTTTGTCAATGACGAAGTATATGTACTTCCAAGACAAGCTTGGCATGGCAGAAAATGCCTCCCTTGCTGAGATATAGTGTTAAAGTTACAGCATCACGAGCCATTCTCCAATCCAATATTGTTTGTCGGGACTGGCCCTCATGTGTTGAGGTAAGGAGCCTAAGTTGGACTCGGGAACTTGGAGTAAAATTATTGGGTTGGACCCAACAATGACTAATCCTTATGTGTAAAGGTTAATCCTCAAGTGTTGACGTGAATGCTTTGATATCTCAAAGTGATAATGTTATACAATCTTGTAAGATTGTACAAGGCTAACGACTTGTATGACAAGTAAGATCCTCATGTGTAGAGGTAATGCTTTGTTAGTTGAATCATGCATGATGTGTGACATACTACTAACCATGATCTAATTATTAAGTCTCCTCTAGAGACTAGCCACCTCTAGAGTGAATTACTTTAGAATAAGATTGCTTGGAACAATAGTAGAATGCTATGATTACATCATTGGACAAATATCCTTACTATAATTTGATATGATAGATAAATTAAAGTTAAAATATATGTACCATGCGGATAAGATAAGATATAAAGATAAGTTGCATAGAGAAGAAAGAGAATTCGAATTTCTCAAAAGAATGACTTCAGTTGATTAACGAGAGATCAATTAGTTAAACTCAAGTGATTTTAACAAAGAATACTTAAGTTAATTAAGAAGAAACCACAGTGATCAATTAAGTAAATCAATCAAGCATGATTTCAGCTAGGAAGAGTTAACTAAAGTGCTAATAAAGAAAAACTAGGTGACTAAAGTGTTTTGTATGATGAAACTTTAGTTAAACTAAAAGACGACACTTTATTTAAACTAAAATATGACACTTAATTTAAAAGATGGCACTTGAGTTACAATACTTACATGATGACACTTGAGTTAGAATCCTAGCTAAGTGGTCTAGATTCCAGTTGTATAATGAGTTCATCCTGAAGTTAGTAGAGCATGAATATAATGTCAAAGATGAAAGGAATTGCACAATTTTATTGTGTATAATTGATGAGTTCAAGGTTTAGAGTAATTTATCCATGTAGTGATTTGCTATATTATGCATGAGACTAGTTTCACCCATGTAGTGATTTGCTACCTTCTCCATGAGACCAAATTTGTAAGTTAAATTGTGTTAGACACATAGTTGAATCATCCAATCCTTCTCTCTTCTCTATTGCTCAATGATTACACCCGGGGTGTTTTAATTCCCTCTTATCTTGCACCTGGGGTGCCAAAAGCAATGTGCAATTTAAAAGACATTCTCTGTTACCTATCATTATTATACTTATGATATTTGCTAGGGTTTTTCACTCTCATTGTTTTAAGAATTGTCCCTAGGGTACATGTTATGTTATGCAAATGATTATGTGTATGAATGGTTCATTGATTTCAATTACTCAGTAATTCCTCAATTTAAAGACTAAAGATCAAGTCTCACTAAAAATTCAACATAATTAGTTGTGTAAGTGGTGAGTTTCCTACTATTTTTCTCTGTGTGCTAGAGAGTTAGTGGTATGCTTAGCAAGTTGTCCTCCATTTACATTTTAGTGCAGAAAACTATTGTGGGCTCTGTTATATTTTTTAGTGTTACCGAGCTAGGAAAGGCTGGGTTTCAACACTGTTGACTTCATCTTTGCTAGGGTATTAATTATAAAATATTTTGTTTGCATGTCTGCTAAAGGATATGGTTTCATTCTTTATGTCCAAGTTGTTCGTAAGTTTTCATGAAAACCTTCTTAATTCAATTTTCATTGTTTATTTTGAATATTAGGTTTAAAATGTTTGTTGTTCAGTTCAATTAGTGTCTGCCAATTTATATATATGATTAATTTCATCATTGTATCATGTAGAGATGCAAGGGTCATGTGGGATAAAAAATCTGACAAGTCAAGGGGATTTAGTTTTTTTCCTTCAGAATTCACTAGGTACAAAAGAGTTATAAGAGTAACTAAATTGGTTATATTTTTTCTTTTCTCTTCTTGAAGATTAACGACTTATCCATTGGTGTAGGATGTTGATAATACAATAAGCCATATGACAGGTAAGATTCGAGAATAATGATTGATCTTATATTTTAAAAGTGAAAGCATGCATAGATACTGTAGAATAATCGGTGTTGGAAAATTTGTTGGGATCTGTTAAATTCTAATCAATGTACAAAAAGTGCCTTGTTCTAGAACTAGTGCTACGCTTCCCTCAATTATTTATGCAAATGAACCATATGACCCAACTTTTCTGTGTCAAAGTTATTTGAATCTAACTTACTATGACCTTATATATATATATTTTTTATCTCTTCTTCAATTTTTTACTAGCAAATAGAACTGCATTTCATAGATTCGTAATTCATTTGCAATTACTTTTATTTGTTTCTACTTTCAACTAGCAACATGTGCAAGACCTAGATAGTGAAGAAAAGATTTATGTACATATGTGAAGTTTAGTTAATCTTTAGGCTTCTGCCTTTGTTTTAATACTTAATATTGCATCCTGTCAACCGATTTTCAATTCATATAAATATATCTTGCAATTTGTTCTAGAATCTACATTCTTTGTATCATCAATTGACTTTCTTAGAAATAGTCCTTGCCACTAGAACATCATACAACTTTCTTGTTTCAACTATATATGTTTCCTTTTGAACACGTTATGCACTATATGTAGATTATTGCATAGTTCATTCAACAAGATCTAGATTCTTAGCCTTACTACAATAATAGAGAAATTAGAAAATATCTTACTCTTCTACCTGCAACTGCAATCAAGTAACTACTCAAACTGTTGTCAAATTCAATGAACAGTTATATGCTTTTGTAATAAGCTGTTTGAATTTTTAGTACTTTGTCAAAACTTTGGTTCAAGGAATTTTATCATAATCTTCCATCAAATCTAATTTTCCATGTTTACACTAATCCACTGGTAAATGGCATAGCGATAACGATTTGGCCCATCTCTTTAAAAGAATATGCCTACAATTGAATAAGACTCATTGTAATATGGTATTGACATAATGCAGTTGGCACATAGTTACCATAGAATTAGCAACTTTTATTTAGTGCAATGTAGGAGTTTTACTTCAACAAGGTATAAAGCCCTCCTGACAGGAAGCACATTTTTTCCCTAAGGTTGGGCTTAGGAAATTTAATTTTTTATTTATTTTTATATAAATGCTAATTATCTCGACAATGATTAGGCTGCAGGATGATGACGTTTGCTGTAACACCCCGATTTTGACCCCATGGTATTGAATTGCTTATGATGTAAATAGCGTTAATAAATCGTGATGTGGAGTTCAAGGAAAAGGACCCACCGTGGATTTAGTGGTTTATGTTTCAACAATTAAAATCGATGTCGATGGTATTTTGTGCTAGCCAGGAACAATATGTTTTGAGACATCATGTAAAATGCAAATTAATAAAATACCACAACTAGTTATGTGTCGCTTTGTTAAAGAGATGGGGGCATGATTTCACAAGGAATAGGGAGGGGGAAATATTCAAACCTTTGAGCCAATGGGTAAAATCCAAATGTTTAAGGGAGACCCATAAAGATGTCAACTACCCATTTTGTATTTTGTGCCCAACCATCTAGAAGTTGGTTGGGGAAAGTTAACGCATGGGGATGGGAAGAGTATGGGTGTCAAATTCGAATTTGGGAAGCCACCCATTTTTGGAAAATGTGTTTTTGACTTCTTGGGAAAGTAAATACTTGGAAATGCATGCCCAATCCATCATTCACCCATGTCTTTCATTCCTCACCCATTCTCACTCACAATGTTGGAGCTCCTGGGATCTTCTCTTCACGTTTTGGTGGTTGTTTCCTCATTTCACAGCTGGGAAAATATGCTTTTTGTGTTGTTGGGAAAATGGGAAGGAGGGAACCAAGATCTTGGGGTTTGAAGAGGCCATTTTTTCCCCTATAAGCAAGTTGGGAGTTTTCCTCATGAATTGTTGTCGTTTCTTCATTTTTCCATGCCCAAAAAATATGTTTTTGTGTTTCTTAGTGAATGACCAACAAAGATCCATGTTTTGGGTGTTCAGGGAGGTCGTTTTTTCCCCTGTAATGCCTAAGAACATTTGCTGAAATTGTTTTTGGTTCCGAGGGTGTTTGTTCCCATTTTACCAATCTGTGTTTGGATGAAGAACGTTTTTCCTTCATGCCCGACAATTGTATTTTGCTATGAAGTGCATCCTTTTGTTTGCTTGGCTAAGTAAGTCCAAGAAAAACATCTATTAGATGGTATGACAGGGTGTGGGTGTGGTTGTTGGCTTGGCTGAGTAATTCGAAGGGACCCATATGTTATTGGTGTGTTTCCTTAGCAGTCTGTGAAACTCAACTGTGTGTTGGCTTGACTATGGATGTAAGGTATTGTTGTGTGTAAGTCTGTTGTTCCCTTATTCCTTATGGGAATCATGCCCAGTTCATGGGTGGAAGTGTTGCTGAGATATTGATGAGCACACTGGCCTATGGTTGGGTGGAACGTTGTAGCAACATAGCTAGTTGTGGGGAAAGCTTCTCCTTTCAAGTTAAGTATCTCTTATGCAAAATACCTCTGCAACTGTATTTGTTTTAATGAATTATTATGGACATGTTTAATGCTTAACCAAAATATATTTTACTTCTGATGTATAATGCATCTATGTATGTTTTTAATTCAATGCATTTTTATTATCATGCTCATGGGGCTAGATTGCCCGGATTTGATAGCCATGAAGTCGCGTTCTCTCTCTGGTAGAGGGGTGGGGACGTGACAATGTGGTATGAGAGCACTGGTTACAGCATTGTGCCTAAATGGGCCAATTTGAGTAGTTGACAGAGGCAGGATCACCCTCTGTGGTCAACAGGAAAAGTAGTAGACAGATGAAAATTTCCAAATTTTTTCTAAGTGTTGGAATGTTGCCTGTGTCAGCTCAATTTGTCAAGTTGAAAACCGCACATGTCGGATGAGTTAGTTGAGTCAAGCTGATGAAGATTGTCATGACACATATCAGATCGAAAGGCTTAGTTGGGCCGACACTTTTTAGCTGGGATGTCGAGTTTCATCGACAAGCTTGCGGCATCCGTGTCAGCATGAAAGGCTAAGACTAGCCGACGAAGAGAAAGATGAAAAAATTTCAAAAAAAAATCTAAGTGATGAAAAATGTGCATGTCGGCTCAGTTGGCTGAGTTCTGAAGATATGTGTTAGTTGAACCGCCTGAGTGGCGCTGATGGTGTCGACGTGAAAGCTTGAAGGGAGCCGATGAGTAAGAGGAAGGAATAAATTTTTGAAAAAAAATTCCAAGTGTTTGAAATCGAAAAAAATCAGTGAATTTTGTCGATATGTCAGCTGAGTCTCACCAACACACATCGGAAAACATGGGAAGTTTCCGCTGAAACATGTCGAGTGGAAATTCAAGTTCCATCCGAAACGTGTTGGGTGGAAAGTCAAGTTCTAGCCAAAACGTGTCGGGTGGAAAGTCAAGTTCCTATCGAAACGTGTCGGGTGGAAAGTCAAGTTTCAGCCGAAACGTGTCGGGTGGAAAGTCAAGTTTCAGCCGAAACGTGTCGGGTGGAAAGTCAAATATTTTCTAACACATGGAAGGTTTGGCAAGTTTCTGTCGATCGAAAGAAAAGTAAAAATTTCTCCGACACAACGAAGGGTTTGGCAAGTTTTTCCTGATCGGAGGAGTAGTCGAAATTTTTTCAACACGTCGGAAAGGTCGGTGAGTTTTTTCAATGGGGTAAAAATGGCGAGTTTGCCGATACATGTCGAGAAAAATCGACAAATTTTGTTGACACGTCAGAAGTAAGCCTGAGTTTCACCGATTGGGCGAACAAGCTGAGTTTGACCGAAACAAGGAAATTCAACAGGTTTTTCAATGGGATTTACAGGTGTCAAAAGTTGAAAAATAGCAGTGAGATTTTGCACTAGATTGCACGAAATGGAAATATTTACGAAAGAAAACGAGGGCGTCGCTCCCTTGAGCCCCATCGTCCCCATGAGACTATCGTTGTTTATGAAGAGAAAAGTATATGCTTTGACAAGTTGTCAATATATATGGTTTTTCCAAATGCAGGAAAGTAATTATAAATTTATGAGAATGTTATAAATTTATAATTTAACAATGGTGTTCCTGAACACATTTTGTAGTCATAGTGCAAGTTGAGAAGTTGGTCTTGGTCTGACCAAGAAGATCAGTGCCAAGAATATTTACATCATGAGTGATGCACAGGATCCCTACAAGCTCAAGGCAGATGCTATGGGGGAATATTTTCAGGTCAGGGATGATGAAACATAATTTGATGGGAATAGGAATCAAGAGACTCCCCCAAACATTGCAGCTACCATAAAGAGCCTGAGTGTGGAGTTGCAGGGTTGCAGAAAGGAAAATGAAAGGATGATCAAGGCCCTAGAAGAGAAGAATCAGTTGACTGCAGCCATGTTGCAGAGTTTGCTAGACTTCCAAAGGCAGATAAACTCTGAGCATCAGACAACAAATACCAAAGGGAATAGGAGAAATTCTTGCAAGAAGAATGTGAAGCTCGACCAAAGGAAGAAAGGTTTCAAACCTTCTAACTCCTGAAATCAGCAAAGGTAGTCGTCACAAGCTGTGACTAAGCCAGCCAGAATGATGGGAGAAAATTCAAGGAAACCATTCCAATATTGGGGATGTGGAGGATACCATCTGATTAAGTATTATCTGCATCGGAATGGGAATGAAAGTCAAGTCCACAACATTCAAGGAGCTGAAACTGTGAGGAAACCACTCCAATGTTGGGAATGTGGAGGAAACCATTTGTGCAGGAACTGTCCGCATCAAGATGAGAATGTGAGTCAATTTCACAACATTCAAGGAGTTGAAGATGGAATTGGGATAGTTGACCATGTAGGACTATGAAAACCAGTTCTTGAAACTATTGAGGTATGCCAGATACATCATAAATCACAAAGTGAAAACCGGGCGTCTTCTGAGTAGGATACCTCAAGATTACGAAGGCATAATTAAGTTTGATAAACCTAGAACTCTAAAAGAGGCTATCAGGTAGACTAAGTCTTGTTATGATCAAAACGCAGGTTCTGAGACAAAATTGTATGTACAATTTCATTGTGTGAATGAAGAAAGCCTAATTTGGCATAATCTCTGTGTAAATTCAATTCTGTCTAAATGTGTGATTTCATGAATTGAATCCTCTGTTGATGAATGATAATCCTATATGTGAATCAAGGTTTATGAGAGGGAGAGAAACAGAGATCGATTAATCAATTCTCTGATCAATCGAATGAGAGTTAGATGAATAATCCATTGAGGATTTCATGCATGAATAACCTTGTTTCAGGTTTCTAGAGCAATGATCGATCACTGCAAGGATCGATTGTAAGAAAGGCCTAAGTTCGTTCCTATGTAGGCAGTTGAGATCATGACAGGAAAAATTCCATTGTTGAAGGTGGGATTCACAAGGTTGGAGTTACATCTGAGATAACCCAACAGTGCCAAGATTAAATCATCCTCATGATGATAGATCGTGTGGCAGATATTTGAAGGACCGAAGAGCTACATCCATAAAGAATTTAGTTGACTAAATAGCGAGAAGGAAAAAAGGTGAATCAACCGTGAAATGTGAAGGTAATATCCATAAAAGAGATCGATATCAACAGATGAGGTTGATCCCAAAGTAGATGAACAGTTGCAAGCTATTTCGTTGGGTGAAATAGCACGAAGAAAGAAAGTCCCGATGGGTGCGATATTTGATGAAGTTATCCCTATGATATTTGAGGTCCACCATCGATCTAGATCTGATGGACCTCCAGCCATTTCATTGGTGAACTAACAAGTCAATTAATTGCTGGAGATGGGAGTAAGATCTTTATGAAAATCCAATTTACCGAAGGATTGAAGTCAGCTCATGGGAAGAGCACTGCCTGGGACATTGACCGAGTCGGATAGATTAGCGGTTCTTCTAGATTTGGGGACCGGACTAAAAATCAAGTATCAGTATGGCTAAATACTGTCAAAATAAGGGCCTGGCATCAAGCAGTACCATTTGGTATCACATACATACCAACTATGTTCATATGTTCCATGAATGGTGTTTTTAGCAGGTATCTGGACAAGTTGTTCTTGTCATCCTTGATGACATTCTTATTCAGTCTAAGAATGAGGAAAAGCATGAAACACATCTATGGATGGTATTGAAGGTTCCTAGAGAGCATGAATTCTATGCACATTGAGGAATGTGACAGATGTGAGATTTTATATGGGATTTGCAAGATACTACAGGAGGTCATTGAGGGGTACTCTGCAGTCGAAGTTGGGTATGTATATAGGTAAAGGGTTCACCCAAGGAGTGCTTGGGGAATTGATGCTTGAAGGTTGCATATAGAATGACTTGGACAGGGAATTCTAAGTGGTACTCAGTGAATTTGAGGCAAGAATATTCCATGTGCAAAGGCCAGACATTATGAGGGAAAAATCATGACTGAGAGCAGATTTTGGAACTTCAGATTGTAAGATTTTATGTTTATTATGGGAGACTATGATCTCCTGTGATGGTTTTGAATCATGCTTGTCTTGAATTGCTTGATTTCAAAGTTTTCCTGTTGCTAACTGTGACTGTTTGGCTGATTTAAAAGTGTGTCAGGATGACATGTTGTATGTGGATGTCCAGGTTTTGGGAAGCATGTGTAAGTAAGGGATAAGTAATCCCACTAGAAAGAGCCAAACAATATGAGGATGACCTCATGGTTGCAAAAAAAATCTGATTTTCTGCAGGAAGGAGAATTGTGAACTCATATTTTTATTTGACTATCAATGTTATTGATTGTTTGATATTTGGAAAATCATGTATACATGAAATAGATTTGAAGATCTATGATTACAATTTTATGATGACATCTCATGTGAACTGCATACTTGTGTGTAATGCAAGTGAGATGATGAAAGTACATCCTTGGACTACATAGCTCCTCAGAAGGATGTACTGGGTGTACATGGCTCCTCGGAAGGATGTACTTCGATACATAGCTTCTCAAAGGGATGTGTTGGAATAGGTTTGGAAACCTACGATTGAAATATCTTATAATTCCATGTCATATGAACTGCATGCTTGTATTTAATGCAGGTGAGATGATGAAAATTTGTACTGGGTGTACATGGCTCCTCGGAAGGATGTACTGGGTGTACATAGCTTCTCAGAGGGATGTGTTTGGAATAGGTTTGGAAACCTATGATTGAAATTTTTTATAATGACATCTCATATGAACTACATGCTTGTATGTAATGCATGTGAGACAATGAAACTATGTACTTGGGGTACATGGCTCCTTTGGAAGGATGTACTTGGGTACATAGCTTCTCCCCCTTTCCAGCTAGGCACTGGTATGCATAATAGGGACGCACAAGGTGTAAGACATCCGTTTAGACTTCTTTCCACACACATTCACATCGTAAGGGGACTCTCATGAGAGTGGGGGATCCATGAAGAGAATAACCCCTAGGTATTATGATGTCTGGAAAGAAAGTTCCTGAGCATTGGTAAGCACTTGGAGGAGGTGTTAGGCCCTTAAGTTGGAGCTTCCATTGAGCACCCAAGAAGGTGTTAGGCTCTAAACCAGGGCTAACAGATATCGGTTGAGAGATGCTACATAGATAAGTATTGGATTACTTGGAAAATCCTGGTTGATTTTCTATAATTACATATGTGCATAATGATACAACTAAGATTTTGAAAATCTTATTCATAAATTAATCCCACAAAGATGAATCTGACATGTGAATTAATCTGTTATGGTGCCTAGAAAGGAAGCGCCTAAGGATTGGTGAGCATTGGAAGAGGTGCTAGACCCTTAAGCTAGAGCTTCCATTGAGCACCCAAGGAGGTGTTAGGCTATAAAGCGGGGATGACCAGGTCTCAGTTAAGAGATGCTATACAAATAAGTATTTAGTTTACTTATCAAACTTTTGTTGTTGTTGATTTTCTATAAATATACATGAGCATATGATGCAGCCATAGTTTTGAAAATCTTGTTATAGATTGCATTAGAGGAAATTTCAACTCAAAATGGGCCTTTTAAATTTAACTCAAATTCCATGTCATCATGTGTTAGCCAATGAAATTGCTTTAAATTTGAAATACTGTATAGGGATTAAACACCTTTTTAATATAAATTTGGGGATAGGTATCATAAAAAAAATACTTTTTTTGTTTGTATTTTCGACATATCTCCCCATGTTTTTACTCAAATTTCAATCGGGAGAGCTTGTTGGATACTTTTGACGGACCCACTCGGCATACTTTTGACGGACCCACTCGGCATACTTTTGACGTACCCCGCTACCCCAAAAACAAGAAATACCTGAAAAAACATGATGATGATTCCGCATCCAATTAGCTCTCCCGATCAAAATTTGAGTAAAAACACGGGGAGATATGTCGAAAATACAAACAAAAAAGTGGTTTTTTTCTTTTCTTCCTCCAAAATTAATAAATATTATTTTATTATTTTAACAATTATTTTATTAATTTTTTTTATGAGGCCCATTTTGAGTTGAAATTTCCTCTAATGCATCCTATAGGAATGAATCTGACATGTGAATTAAATTCATTGTGGTCTTTGGATAGGAAGAACCTAAGCTTGGTAAGCACCTGGAGGAGGTGCAGGATCTTGAGTAGAGATTCCATTGAAGCACCCGAAGAGGTTTTGGGCTCAAGAACGGAGTTGTCAAACCTCGATTGAGAGGTATTTTCAGGTGATTTGAGGCTTGCAGAAATTGGATACCTTTTAATGCACACCCAGATGTGGGTGGGGAAAGTTTGTAAGTTACATGGTTGTATAAAGCCAAGTCGGATACTTGTGGAACCAAAAGAAGATACTTATGTAGATAAGTATTTGGCTCACTTGGAAAATTCTTGTTGATTTTATGTCGATATACATGTGCATGTGATTCATCTATGATTTTGGAAAATCTTGTGAATACTAACATGGGAATTGACTCATTGCTTGGGGCTTGAGCATAGGTATCGTTGGTTTCCAAAGACATTGGAAATGTTCCAAGATGAGGAGAAGGATTCTCTAGGATTGCACATTCAATCACTTCTTTGCGAAAGAAGGGGATAAGAGTTAAATGGCCACCCAGATGTGAAGAAAGATTCCAGCAGTGAAGAATCTTCTTATGAGTGCACCTTGTGGTGTGTATTGATGTATGAAATTAATAACTTGGAAGAGTTAAAATCGTACCATTGGACAGATAAAGGAGCAGTGGAATCTATATGGTCCTGATGAGGCTACGTGGGAGCTGGAGGATGTCATGCAACTGGCACATCCATTTTTTTTTCAATTCTATGGAGCACTGAGGGCGATGCAAGTGTAGCATTTTTGTTCAAATTTGTAAAGCAGTGAGGACAGTGCTATTGAAGGGGGAGGGGAAAGTAACACCCCGGTTTTGAACCCATGGTATTGAATTGCTTATTATGTAAATAGTGTTAATAAATCGTGGTGTGGAGCTCAAGGAAAAGGCCCCACCATGGATTTAGTGGTTTATGTTTCGACAATTAAAAGCGATGCTGATGGTATTTTGTGCTAGACATGAACAATATGTTTTGAGACATCATGTAAAATGCAAATTAATAAAAATACTACAACTAGCTATGTGACACAATGTTAAAGAGATGGGGGCATGATTTCACAAGAAATAGGGAGGTGGAAATATTCAAACCTTTGAGCCAATGGGGAAAATCCAAATGTCTAAGGGATAACCGATAAAGCTTCCAACTACCCATTTTTTCTTTTGTGCCCAACCATCTAGAAGTTGGTTGGGGAAAGTTAATGCATGGGGATGGGAAAACAATTGGGACATTGGGGCTTAACACACGAGGTATTACATCCCATCCCCCTTAAACCATGCATCGTCCTCAATGCATAATACATTGCATGACTTTTACAACTTTCAAAAGGATCACTACTTTCAATTTTCAAGCAGTCCTTCTCAGAAATCCTCTTATGAGAAACCACAATACTTCCCATTACTATTTTCATGTCTGTCTCCACTACATATGGTATGTGATTCCCTTCACCTAACTCATTCCTTAGGATATCATATTCCCATTTCCTTGCTTCTTGTACGAAAACCAATACTAGTAGAAACGGTCAATCTTCAATCCCCATTGCAGGGTTTTCAAATCTCAACAAATATGCATCCAACTGAAAATAATATTTCAATCAAGCATATGATTAACATCAAGCATAAAAATATATGATACATGATATAAGAGTATCCTTTAACAACTAAACCATCAACATAAATATAGCATAACTCAGTCACCATGGAACAGATACAAAATACAACAACATGAATAACACATGAGAGAATTTAGTTATCTCAAATTTGGGCAACTAGCTTCAAAGGGACAATTTTCCTCCCATAAGAAGAGCACAATCAATTTAGCAACTCTCAGAACTACCTCTTCTAAGAACCTCAATGTTTCCCACTACTACATTCTTGTTTGTCTCCACTGCCTATGGGGTTACCATCCCATTTCCTGGCTTCCTGTTCAAGAACCTAGCCTAGTAGAGTGATGTGAAAAAATCAAAGGGGTGGCAATCCAATAGACTACCTCTCTGCAAACATATACTAGATCACTCTCTGAGGGAATCCAGGAACTTGGTCCCAACAACTAAACCATATTCTTCTTGACAAAGATACTTGAAATATATATGCTTCTTCAACAAGGATGCCTTTTCACATTCCCAATAGACACATGGTTAGCAGTAAACATATATACTATTCAACAATATTCATAAAATACATCTTTCAAGAAAATAAATTTCTAATTAATTACATGAAATACTTCAGTATATGCAAGCTACTTGAGATATAAATGCTTCTTCAACAAAATACTTGAAATGCATCTACTTGATCTTATTCTATTAAATTTCAATCATATGAAATGTGTCCAGATCATTCAATCACATGAGATGCATTAATAGTATGCTTTTGCATGATTTATCACTCAAATACTTTTCCTACAAGGATGCATGAAGTGTCACCAAGCTATTTTTCCAATAATATGCATGCACTATCACTATGATATTTTACAAAGATGCATTTTGAAAAAGGTATTTGATATACTACAAGGATACCCTTGCAAGATACTTTCAAAAAAGAACACAATGATGTATTTTCTTTCAACAACATCCCTAGATAGTTTCCTAACACAAATACTAGTACCGTGTTCTACACAATTGGTATTGCAAATATAAGGATACATGAAATTCATCTTCAATAAAGGTACATGTATCATACTTAAGAAGTTACACGATTAGTACCTAGTTTTCAAGAGAGATATACGGAATACCACCAAGTTATTACCAGGATACCTTTCAATAATGACACAAGAGACTTTTCTAATGAAGATCACAAGGACGAATATTTTCAAAGATCACCTAAATACTTTTCCATTTTAATGTAACATGAAAAGTGAACTTGTATGCAGCAATTTTAATCTAACTAAGAACCAAAACGTGTTGAAATACTGGACAATACTGAGGGGGGGGGGGTGAATAAGTATTTTAACTTTTCACAATTAAAACCCAGTTTTAAATTTACTTATTAATACACATAATCAACAAGAACACACAAAACACAAATTTATTGTGGAAGCCTAATTGGGTAAACCACCAATACTTCCTATTACTGCAAAATTGTCATTTACAAATAGTTTTCGCTACTTCTATAGACAAGGATGGAATTACACCCTATTTAACAACAACTACTGGAAGGAGGCTACGACCCCATGGTTTATCATTTTCTACTGAAAGGATGCTACGACACCCTATTTACCATATAATACTGGAAGGAGGCTATGACCCCCCTGCTTTTGTCAACTACAACTAACAAGATGCTACTACACCCTATTTACCAGATACTACTGGAAGGAGGCTATAACCCCCTACAGGCATGTTTCCTTCCCTAGCGCCACCATGCCACCCTAATATATTTTCAGTAATCTTCAAGATTTCTTTACCCCTCAATCTATGTCCTACTCATTGGTCTCTACTTCTAGTTTTATGATCTGGACCCCAAAGAAAATTTCTCTCACTCATCCCTCGGGATACAAATACATTCAATGGGTGCATCTCTTCATTCTGGAAACATTCCCTTTCACAATCATGCCCTTTCAAATATGATATTAACGATTTTTAATTAAATAATTAATTAAAAACTTCTTGATCATTTATTATTTGTGAGCTCCCTTATTCTCTGATCGCGAGATTCATGAAACCAATTCCCGTGGGCTTCCTCTCATCCATCAACATGAATACTCTATCTTCATGCCTTCAGTCTTCTCTTTCTCTCACGCCTCTGGGATTCTTTTCCTCCTTTGCAGGCTCCCTGTGGGCTACCTAAACTGTTGTTAATATTCCAATCATGCTCTTCCACAATCTCTATTTCCAAAATCACCCTAAGTTGTTGATCTCATTTCGGGCATCTTCCTACCTGTAGATCCAAGATATGATGCGGTATGTGGATTTCCTAACTATGGCATTTCTCAGAATGTCTTTCCGCACTTAGCTTTCTGCCTCAACCATTCCGCACCGTTGATCTCCTTCAATCTCTTCGTGACCGTTGATCTCTCAGTCAGTGGATTTCCTAACTATGATATTTCTCAAAGTTTCTTTCCGTACTTAGCTTTCCACCTCAACCATTCCGCACTGTTGATCTCCATCAATATTTTTTGTGACCGTCGATCTGAGGTGGAAATCGGATATCAGATCATTTCCTGATTTCCTCTTTCTGAAACAATCTTTCTGCACCATTGATCTTTTATGGGTGTCTCCTAACCGTCAATCTTCCATATCGCGGGATGCGGAATGTGGGTTCTTAAAAACTCAAAATGTTTCTTTCACAATTCTCTGCCTTCCATTTTTCGCACTAATCTTTTCACACCATTGATCTTTTATAGATGTCTCCTGATCATCGATCTTCCAGATCATGGGATGCATAATGCGTAACTGTGACATTTCCCACATTCTTTTCACAATTCTCCACCTTCCTCTTTTCTCCTTCCTCTTTTTGCCTTCCGGACTTTGCATTGCTTAAACCCATATTACTCTAGACCTTTATTTCTCGTCTTCCACTTTCTAAGTTCCGCTTTTCTCCTGAACCATTGATTTCTTTGCGGGTTCACTCTTGTTCGTTGATCTACAATCTAATGTGGATTGCAGATCCTTCATTTTTCTGTACAGAATCATTCTTTAATCTCAACATTCAAACTAAAATTTATCTTGGTTTTGGCAGGTTGATAATTCGCACGTGTGAGAGCCAAGTGAGAATCTGACTTCATGGCTAAGTAGCCATTTCACTAAAAACATGCCTACCTCTTCTGATGAAATTATCATCACACAGATAAACCTTGGTGGACATTTCCAAATGCCTCGTTCAACCCTGTGAATCTAACACTTAGTCAAATTTCTATATTCAGTACCTAAAGTACATTTTCTTCATTTTGGTAGACTGATATTTTCCTTATCTGATCACCATAAGGAAAACCAAGAGCAAGGATAGAAATCCATTTCAATAGTGAACAATACCATGTCACCTTTAAACCCTACTGACAAACACACAGCCTCTGGCATGCATTTCAAAATGGCTTCTCAATCTCCTTTTCTAAGACTTAACCAATTTTCTTAATTTGGTCCAATCTGCCTGAAACACTGTTTTGGCAGGTCCATAACGCTTCCTTCAGATTCTTCTAAGACAATATGGAAACATGGTCAGGTAGAAAAAACAATAGTATAAAAGACCCATATGTGTTGCAGCCATTTACTCTAACCCATAATTTAGGGAGGGCATATCTTAGACCCTTTTAGACCAATTTTGACTATTTATTCCATACTTAGTCAATTTCCTTATTTTCACCAATCTGCCATATTTCTCCATAATGATGTCATAATGGAACAATGATTTCAACTTCATGCCACATCCTCAACTATTCCATGCCATTCCATCATATCTTCCATATCATCATGCATGCCATGCCATTTCATCATATCTCATATCATCATCCATGCCATTCTATGTCATCATATCTCATATCATCATCCATGCCATGTCATCACTACCTTTGTCTTTCACTGAGTTTGTCTTGCCATTGTATCCTTGGTTATTCCTTTGTCATTATTGAATACCTTTGACATTCAATGACAACTATATACTCATTAATCTCCCCCTTTGGCATTGATGGCAACATCTAAACATTCTCCCCCTTTTACAACAATGATAAAGGATAACATGTTATACCATTTCTATACCTATTTTTATATAGGATTTCCTGTCTTTTTTTCTTTCTGACAACTCCCCCTGTCATCATATCTCCCCTTTGTTAACTGGACTTGGTACTAACAAATGTATTATCATTTATCTTATCATTACCTTTCTTGTAACAAGTTCTTGAATGATAACTTGAATGATAGATTCATGGACTCCCCCTGTCGTTGTACTTCCTCTCCTTTGTCAACATTTTTGTGACAGTGTTTACACTCAACATTACATTGTTTTTTTTAACTATATTATGTAAATTTCTCTTCTCAAGAGTTCTTCACATAATCCTTGGTCTGAGATAACAACAGGATTTGCTACAATTTTGAGAGATAAATTTAGAAAGAACTTCCTTACATTGATAAATATATTTTTAAAATACCCATTGTTCCGTCACAATCTTCACTGTTATTTTTATTCATCCTGGCACTTTTCAATAGACTGAATTCTTTATTTTTTAGATCATCCTAGAGTTTTCTTCCACTGTCAACAATTTTTATGTGCCATGACTTCAAAATCTAAGTCAACATAAAATTTGTATCTTCTTATTTGACTGCAAACATCATGGTCTTCATGAATCACACATTTTGTTGTTCTCATGTTACTTCATAGGTCTTACACTTTCTCTATGTCAACCATACACCAATCTTATCATTTAACCTTTATCATCTATCGTCTTTGATGAAGATAACTTTCAACATACTTTAACATTAGATACCAATTGATTTTTTTCTTAGATACCAATTGGAATTTTCTGACTTTAACTTCCCTTGAGTATATGATCCCTTCTAATGTTATTTTCATGGTTCTCTTTAAATCATGAGAGATCTTTTTAGAAAAGGATCCAACAATCATCACTACATCCTTCCTCATCACCTTCATCTTCATCTTCATCAGTGTATTCTTTAACATATCCATCTTTCTTTTCCTCATAATGGATGTCATTCTTATTTATGGTACTATTATGCTTATCATCATCTTTGAAGACCTCACTGATGTTTGAAACTTTTTTTTCTTCTGAGTTCTCGTAATCTGACTTTTTCCTCCATATCTTCTCACGAGGTATCCTTCTCACTTGTCCTTTAACAACTTCTGTGTTTTTTTTTGTTTCCTTCTCAAACTTTGACCTTTTCCCTTGGCTTCGCAGTGAGCAGCCTTGTGACCAAACTTATGGCAACAATGACAGTACCCATAGAATTTCCCTTTATGTTTGAGAAATATTTGATCTTCTTGCTTCACAACTTCCATCTTCTTCCACCATTTCTAAGTTTCTATTGAAACACTCTTCCTTAGTTTACATTCTCTAACCATATGTCCAAAGTTATTACATTTGTAACAATTTATGTCATATCTTTGAAGAGATCCAAAATGGTTATGATTTCTTCCTTTTGGTTTACTAGACATATCCTTCTTATATTCATAACCCTTTCCATAAGATCTTCATTCCAGGGCTTTATGACCAAAATTATTACAAGAGTAACAATGACCTAAAAAGATCTGATGATATCTCTTTGTCATTGGTCTCTTAGACACATCATTAGTTTTGTCTTTGTCATGGAAGGATGAAACATATTTCTTGCTTTCTTCCCTTTTAAGAGGACTCTTTAGTGCATCATAGCTTCTTTCATTTCCACCTTGGTTTGAGACAGAGGAATATTATGGCTCCTTTTCTTTGTCATATCCTATACCACTTTTATCATTTGATGATCTTTGGCTACTTAATATATCATCTAAGATCCTAGAGTTGTTCTCGAACTTTGATTTGATACATTTTTCATCAACCCATTTTCGAAGTTGAATAATCTCTTTTTCAAGTTTTTTAGAATCTTGGATTCTCTCCCTGAGGAGAACTTCTAGATCCTCTTCGGTCTTCTTGGCCTCTCGAAGCTGGTTCTTCAAGTCCATAATAATTTGATTTGTTTCTTCTTGGTACTTTGTTAGTTTCTCTTTCAAAACTTTGTTTATTTTCCTACACTTTTCAATTTCATCAACAGTAGCCATGTATTGAGCTTCTATGTCCACTTCTAATTCCTCATCTAAATTTGTTGTTCATGTAAATAGGATTTATGCATCTTCACTTTCATTGTCACTATCTTCTTTGGAAAATAAGTTCTTCTTATTTTTCTTAAACTTCTTCTTACCCATGATCTTATCCTTATGACAACAAGATTCTTCATGATCACTCTCTTCTTGTTTTGGGTAAGGACACTAATTGGAAAAATATCCAATTCTTCCACAGTCAAAACATTTCAAGGGTAGATTTCCTTTGTATTTCCCAGTACCTCTCTCAAGGAACTTTCTCTAATACCAATTGTTGAAATACTGGACAATACTGAGAGGGGGGTGAATCAATTTTGTAACTTTTTCACAATTTAAAACCACTTTTAAATTTACATATTAAAACACATAATCAACTAGAACACAAAGAACACAATTTTATCATGGAATCCCAATTGGGTAAACCACCAATACTTCCTAATACTGCAAAATTGTTATTTACAAATAGTTTTTATTGGTGCTACAGATAAGGATGGTATTACACCCTATTTACCAGCAACTAATAGAAGGAGGCTACGACCCCCTGGTTTATCAGTTACTATTGAAAGGATTCTATGACACCCTATTTACCAGCTACTACTGGAAGGAGGATATGACCCCCCTAGTTTTGTCAGCTACAACTAACATGATGCTACTACACCCTATTTACTAGCTACTACTGGAAGGAGGCTACAACCCCCTGTAGGCCTATTTCCTGCCCTAGTGCCACCCTGCCACCCTAATATGTTTTCAGTAATATTTGAGATCGATTTACCCCTCAATCTCTATCACACTCACTGGTATTTGCTTCTGGTTTTATGATATGGACCCTAGAGAAAATTTCTCACTCATCCCTCTGCATATAAATACCTTCATGTTTCCTCTGGACGCATCTCTTGATTCTGGAAACATTCCCTTTCACAATCATGCCCTTTCAAATATGATATAAACGATTTATAATTAAATAATTAATTAAAAACTTCTTGATCATTTTGATATGCGAGCTCCCTTCTTCTTTGATCATGGGATTCATCAAACCAATGCCTTTGGGCTTCCTCTACTCCATCAGCGGGAATATTCTATCTCCAAGCCTTTGGGGTTCTCTTTCTCTCACACGTGTGGGATTCTTTTCCCCCTCTGCAGGCTATCTGTGGGATACCTAAACTCCTGTTAATCTTCTAGTCATGTTCTTCCACAATCTCTATTTTTGAAATCACCCTGAGTTGTTGATCTCATTTCGGGCATCTTCCTGACCGTAGATCCAATATAGGATGGTATGCAGATTTCCTAACTATGACATTTCTCAGAATGTCTTTACGCACTTAGCTTTCTGCCTCAACCGTTCTGCACCATTGATATCCTTCACGCTCTTTGTGATCATTGATATCTCAGACTATAGATTGCCTAACTATGATATTTCTCAAAGTGTCTTTCCGCACTTAGCTTTCCACTTCAACCTTTCCGCACCGTTGATCTCCATCAATTTTTTTGTGACTGTCGAATACATAATCAAGATGTATTATCAATCATACATGCAACAACCATAAGAAGCAATAATATCCATACGTATAGTGATGACAATTTCATACATGTATCCACCATTAATCAACCAATATCAATCTATAACATCCAATAGCAACCAATAATATCAAACAACATACATCAACTATAGAATGTGGAAATTGAACCCAAGTGATAGAAAAATTACACTCACAAAATTGCTAATCAAACATGCAAAATTAACATCAAAGGAGACTGAAATTGGAGCATAACACTAATATGTATTGAATAAGTGTACAATAGACAACATTGTGAAGTAATAGGCTTCTGCAATATATAATTACATGAGAGATTCAAATGCATAAGGATGCCATGTGAAATAGTAAAAAAGTATGCTTACTAAATCTAGTCAAATCCCCCATAGGTGCATAAAGCAGTTTCGAAATCCACTAGGATGCTCATGAATTGGAAAAGTAAAGTAGGAAAGATAATAAGGGATGGAGAGACAACTCATACATTATTTTATTAGGAGAAAAGGATGGAGGATGATGTGGACAAAAAACAAGTCAACTACACCTAGTCTTGCTTTCCCTTTTGCCTTAATTCTCAATAAAACATGCATCTTTACAGAAAAAATAGATATGCACTTTGGAGGATCTGGAATAAAGAAGACATGCTAAATATGGTTTCCAAGAGGTTTCCCAACCACTCCATGACTCATTTTTAGCAAGTGTTGACTTCTATGACATGTAGAAGGCAACTATCATAGAGTGGAATATACGAGACTAGGTAAATAAGATAAAAATGATTTAATTAATGTCTAAGGTAGGTAACTATGGGTTGATTATTATAACACCCCATGTAAGCCTAAATTTATGAGTAAATATCAGAAAAATATAGGGCCTAGCAACAAGGCTTAGTCACCATTTACATACTGCTTGTCCATTCAACCAAGGAAAGAGGCAAAAACCCAGTGGGAAAATCCTCCCTTAAACATGAACCGTAAAACAAAATTTGAAAATCTTGTCATCAATCATGCTTCACAACATGATTAGTAATCCCTAGCAGTGATTTGACATTGCTGAATGTCTTCTCAAAAAATATTTTGGTGAAGATGTTTGCTACTTGTTCTGAAGATGCACAGAAGAGTAGGTGAATGGTGCCATCATGCACAAGTTGTCTGATGTAGTGCATATGGATCTCAATGTGTTTGTTTCGCTCACGGTTCACTCTCTCTAAACTGGATCATTGCAGATTTGAATGGTGCTCTAATTATCACAATATATAATAGTTGAAAACTCTGATTCGAAGCCACATTCTCCAAGTATTCCCTGCAACCATAAACATTGAGTTGGTGCATTTACAACTCCTCTATACTCTACTTTTGTAGATGAGAGTGCTATGGCACTTTGCTTCTTTCTTGACCAGTTGATTGGTCCTTTTGCAAGCATGAACACATATCTTGATGTTGAATTTCGATCTGTGTTGTCACCTGCCCAATCACTGTCAGTAAACCCAATCAAATCAAGATCAAATTTAGCTTTGTAGAAGATCCCATGAGTTCTTGTTCCCTAAACAAAGTTAAGGATATTTTTGGCTACTCTCCAATCGATCTCATGAGTCTGATCCATGTATCTTGAAGCCACACTAACTGCATAAGATATATCAGGTCGAGTGTGTGTAAGGTAAATCAAACACCTAATCAACTGCCTATACAGTGTATTATTTACCATAGGAGAAGAACCTACTTCTTAAAGCTTAACTCCTGAAAGGAAGGGAGTCTTTCTTGGCTTGCAATATTTCATGTTGAACTTGTTCAATAAATATAAGTCATACTTGGACTGATGTACTTTGATTCCATGTTGGGTTTGAGCAATTTCGAGACCCAAGAATTGGCTCAACAATCCCAAATCAGTGATAGAAAATGCATGGTTCATTGCATCCTTCAAGGAGGCAATCTCTTTCTTCGAACTTCCTGTAATCAGAAGGTCATCCACATACAAGAAAATAATCATCAAAAAACCATGAATCAGATTCAAATAAACATTAGGATCAGACTTGCATCGAACAAAACTCAATGACAACAGAAAGCCATCAATCTTGGCATACCAAGCCCTAGGGGCTTGCTTGAGCCCATACAATGATTTCTTTAACCTGCACACAGAAGATGGATTATAAACAAACCCTTGAGGTTGCTGCATGTAAATATATTCGGTGATATCTCCATTTAGGAAAGCACACTTCACATCCATGTGATGTACCTCCCACTACTTCGAAGCTGCAATGGCTAAAGCTAGCTTTATGGAGTCCATCTTTTCCACTGGTGAAAAGGTTTCATTGTATTCAATACCATGTACTTGTGAGTATCCCTTGGCTACCAATATTTCTTTATATTTCAAAGGTGAACCATCAGCAGAAAATGTAGTTTTGAAAACCCACTTACATTGAACTAACTTCCTCCCTGGGGGGAGATCAACCAGTTCCCAAGTGTTGTTCTTCTAGAGCGAGCTGAATTATTCTTTCATGGTTGTTTTCCATATTGGATCATGTGGTGCATATTCATATGTCTGTGGATCTAATTCAACCATCAGATATCACTTCTCAGCAAATAAGGGATCCTTCATACACAGGGCACTCTCAAACTGAGATCCGGTCCTCCTAGTGTCACTAGGATTTCCAGCTAGTTGCCCAACTGCATGAATGCTCTTTTCTGCCCATTTTTGTCTTGTAGGAATGTCAGGATCTGCAATCAAATCATCATTATCAGACATATCAGAATCAGCAAACTCATTAGTCTCTCCACTTACAATCAATGGATCTGGTGGTGAAGAAGACTCCCCAACTTCAACTGCTAGTAAAGGCTCTTCTTGGAACTGAACACTTCTTTCAATGAAAGATTTGTTAGTGCTCAAGTTGATCAGCTTGTACCCTTTTGAATATTCATAATACCTAACAAATAGGCACTATTGGCTTTGGGGCTGCAAATCCTTTCTCTTTTCAGTTGGAATTCTAGCCCAAGCCTTTGAGCCAAAAATCCTGAAATGGGTCACATCTGGATTGTGCCCACTCCAATCTTCGAAAGGAGTCATACCATCAAGCTGTTTATGAGGCACCCTATTCTGGATGTAGGATGCACATTTTATAGCCTAGGCCCAAAACTTTGGTGGCAAAGTCTTAGCCTCCATCATACAGGTTTCCATCTCCTTCAGTGACCTGCTATTTCTCTCAGCAACACCATTTTTATTGTGGTGTGTAAGGGATTGAATGATGCATATGAATATCTGCATCTTTACAATACTGAATGAACTCATACTTGACATACTCACCACCATTGTCAGATCTGAGGATCTTGAGTCTCCTCCTAGACTGGTTTTCAACCAAGGCCTTAAAGACTTTGAAGAGGTCAAAAACTTCAGACTTATGCTTTAGGAAGTACACCCAACAATACCTGGAAAAGTCATCTATGAATGTCAGTGCATATCTGGATTGAATCATGGACATATGAGGAAATGGACCAGCAATGTCATTGTGGATCAACTCAAGAGGTGCAGAGGTTCTCTCATGACTAGCTCTCTCAAATTTATGTTCTGGGTGTTTTCCTAGGATACAACCTTGACAGAATCCCTTGTAAAACTTGATCTTTGGTAACCATATGACCATATATTTTTCACTCAAATCAGAAAGGTACTTGTAGTTAAGATGGCCAAATATTTCATGCCAAATATTGCTTTCCTCATTAGCATGAATCAGAAGAGCAGAGGGGTTTGAGTAGGGTAGAAAATGGGAAAACATGTATACCTTTGAAGTGTGATCAACAACACCTTTTTCTATGACTTTACCATTCGAAATCTTTGTGATTTCAAGATCATCAGGGGAGAATATGACCTTCTTTGGAGACCCTATGTGAGTCATCTGATACACTGACAAGATATTAGAGGCAAGACCTGGAACATACAACACATTATTGAACTTACCATGGTCAAGATCAATCCTTCCTTTTCCCAAACTGTCAGTGAGAGAGTCATCTCCCAAAACTATTGGTGGACCTTTAGACATGTCAAAAGAGGAGAATGCCTCTTTTTTCAAAACTGTTAGAATAATCAACCCATAGTTACCTGTCTTAGACATTAATTAATCCATTTTTGTCTTATTTACCTAGTTTCCAATATTCCACTCTATGTAAGTTGTCTTCCACATGCCATAGAAGTAAAACTTGCTAAAATTGAGTCATGGAGCACTTGGAAAACCTCTTGGAATCCATATTTAGCATATCTTCTTTATTCCAGATCCTCCCTAGTGCATATCTACTTTTTCTGCTAAGCTTCCTGCTTTATTGAGATTTATGGCAAAAGGAAAAGTAAGACTAGGTGTAGTTGACTTGTTTTTGTACCTCATCATCCTCCATTATTTTATCCTAATAAAAGAATGTATGAATTGTATTTCCATCACTTATTAGATTTCCTACTTGACTTTTCCAATTTGTGAACCTCCAGGTAGATTTGGCAACTCCTTTATGCACCTATGGGGGATTTGACTAGATTTAGTAAGCCTACTTTTTGGATATTTCAAATGACATCCTTATGGATTTGAATCTCTCATGTAATTATATATTGCAACAGCCTATGAATTCATAAGGTTGGCTATTGTACACTTATTCGATACAGATTAGTGTTATGCTCCAATTTTAGTCTCCTTTGTGTGTAAATTTGCATGTTTGATTAGCAATTTTGTGAGTGCAATTGTTATATCACTTGGGTTCAATTTCCACATGGTATCAGAGCCTTTGTAGATCAATTTCTCTCCTTCCATATTTCTATTGCAGGTTCGATATCTTGACTGGGAGCAAATTCTGTTGGTTGAAGGGCACAGTTCAAAGCCATGGATCAATCTCAGAAGATCATCTTGACTCCATTTAATTTCTTTGAATGGAAATCAGAGATGGAGATACTGTTGAGAGAGAAGGGTCTCTACAGGGTGACTATGGCAACTGAGGTAGATCCCAATGTAGCTGGAGAGAAAATTAAATGGCACAACAGGAGGGATGAGGCATATGGTATTTTGTGTCTGAGCATATCAAGAGACCTCCTCTTCCACCTTGATGGATTGACATCACCTAATGAATTATTGGAGAATCTTGTAGATATTTTTGGTAAGACAGATGAGATGAGAGGACATCAAATTGAGAATGAATTGATCTCTTTGAGTCCCAGTAGCTTCGAATCCATGCAACTTTACTTTTCCAATTTTAAAGCCCTTGTTTTGCAGCTAAAACAATGTGGAATTGAAAAGAAGGAAGAGAAACTAGTTTTGGCCATACTTTTGAAGCTTGGCCCTAACTATTCGGTGTTTTTTTTGACCTTCCATGCCACCAAGTTGACAGCTCAAGCCTGGAAGATTCCTAAGCTTGCAGAGTTCATGGAATTCCTCACATAAGAACAAGATAAACTGGTGATGATGGGAACCATCAAACCTTCCAAAGACCAAGCTTTGGTTGCTGGAGATTCTAGGTTGGATTCAAAAGGAAAGAAGAAATCTAAGAAGCCACCTGAGCAAAAGAGAGACAAGAACAAGTCTCAAGAGGAGCCCCAAGGCTCCAAGAAGAACTTCTAGAAGAAGAAGAACAAAGGAGAAATGAGAAAGTGCACATACTGCAGTAAGGGCTATCATCCTGAAAGCTCCTGCATGAAGAAGCAAATTGACATGTTGACCCAACTCCTGGAGAAGGATAACATCTCCCTTCATGATTTCTCAAAGAAGTGGGAAGGAGGATCAAATTCAGAGGACAGAGAGAGAGTACATGCTTTGCTTTCTGGCACATCAAGCTCGCCTAGCTTCATCATAGACTCTAGAGCTTCAAGACATATGGTTTCGACCAAGGAGGCATTCTACTCTCTTGACATGTCGAAAGGTCCACCAATAGTGCTGGGAGATGACTCTCTCACTAACAGTTTGGGGAAATGAAGGATTGATCTTGACCATGGTAAGTTCAATAATGTATTGTATGTTCCAGGTCTTGCCTCTAACCTCTTGTCAATGTATCAAATGAATCACACAGGGTCTCTAAAGAAGGTCATATTCTCCCCTGATGATGTTGAGATCATAAAGATATTGAATGGTAAAGTCATTGCAAAAGGAGTTGTAGATCACACTTCGAAGGTATACATGTTTTCACATTTTCTACCCTACTCAAACCCCTGTGCTCTTCTGATTCATGCTAATGAGGCAAGAAATATTTGGCATGAAATATTTGGCCATCTTAACAATAAGTATCTTTCTGATATAAGTGAAAAAGAAATGGTCATAGGGTTACCAAAGATTAAATTTTCCAAGGGAGTTTGTCAAGGTTGTATCCTAGGAAAACACCCAGAGCATAAATTTGAGAGACCTAGTCATGAGAGAACCTCTGCACCTCTTGAGTTGATCCACAATGATGTTGCTGGTCCATTTCCTCATATGTCAATGAGTCAAGTCAAATATGCATTGACCTTCATAGATGAATTTTCCAGGTATTCTTGGGCTTACTTCCTAAAGAATAAGTCTGAAGTTTTTGGCCTCTTCAAAGTCTTTAAAGCTTTGGTTGAAAACCAGTCTGGGAGGAGAATCAAAATCCTCAGATATGACAATGGTGGTGAGTATGTCAAGTCTAATTTCATCCAATATTGTGAATATGCAGGTATTCAGATGCAGCATTCAATCTCTTACACACCACAGTAAAATGGTGTTGCTAAGAGAAAGAACCTATCACTGAAGGAGATGGCAACCTATATGATGGAGGCTAAGACTTTGCCACCAAAGTTTTGGGCTGAGGCTATAAACTGTGCATCCTATATCCATAATAGGGTGCCTCATAAATAGCTTGATGGTATGACTCCTTTTGAAGCTTGGATTGGGCACAAGCCAAATGTGACCCATTTCAGGATTTTTGGCTCAAAGGCTTGGGCTAGAATTCCAACAGAAAAGAGGAAGGCTTTGCAGCCCCAAATCCAAGAGTGTCTATTTGTTGGGTACTCTGAAGATTCAAAAGGGTACAAGCTGATCAACTTGAGCACAAACAAATCCTTCATTGAAAGGAGTGTTCAGTTCCAAGAAGAGCCTTTAGCAAGTGTTGAAGTTGGGGAGTGTTCTTCACCACCAGAACCATTGAATGTAAGTGAAGAGACAAATGAGTTTGCTGATTCTGATATGTATGATAATTATGATTTAATTGTAGATCCTGATAGTCCTACAAGACCAAAATGGGCAGCAAAGACCATTCATGCAGCTAGGGAACTAGCTGGAAATCCTAGTGATCCTAGGAGGACTAAATCTCAGTTTGAGAGTGCCCTGTGTATGAAAGATCCTTTGTTTGCAGAGAAGTGCTATCTGATGGTTTAATAAAACCCATAGAAATATGAATATGCAGCACATGATCCAATATGGAAAACATCCATGAAAGAATAATTCAGCTCACTCCAGAAGAACAACACTTGGGAACTATTTGATATTCCCCCAAGGAGGAAGCTAGTTCAATGTAAGTGGGTTTTCAAAACCAAGTTTGCTGCTGATGGTTAACATTTGAAATATAAGGCAATATTGGTAGCCAAGGGATACTCACAGGTACATGGTATTGACTACAATGAAACCTTTGCACCAATGGAAAAGATGGACTCCATAAGGCTAGCCTTAGCCATTGCAGCTTCAAAGTAGTGGGAGGTACATCACATGGATGTGAAGTGTGATTTACTAAATGGATATATTACTGAATATATTTACATGCAGAAGCCTCAAGGGTTTGTTTCTAATCCATATTTTTTGTGCAGGTTAAAGAAATCATTGTATGGGCTCAAGCAAGCCCCCAGGGCTTGGTATGCCAAGATTGATGGATTTATGTTGTCATTGAGTTTTGTTCGATGCAAGTCTGATCCTAATGTTTATTTGAAGCCGATTCATGGTTCTTTGATGATTATTTTCTTGTATGTGGATGACCTTCTGATTACAGGAAGTTCAAAGAAATAAATTGCCTCCTTGAAGGATGCAATGAACCATGCATTTTCTATGACTAATTTGGGGTTGTTGAGCCAATTCTTGGGTAACAAAATTGCTCAATCCCAACATGGAATAAAAGTACATCAGTCTAAGTATGCTTTAGATTTTCTGAACAAGTTCAACATGAAATATTGCAAGCCAAGCAAGACTCCCTTCCTTTCAGGAGTTAAGCTTGAAGAAGCAAGTTCTTCTCCTATGGTAAATAATACATTATATAGGCAGTTGATTGGGTGTTTGATTTACATTACACACACTCTACCTGATTTTTATTATGCACTAAGTGTGGCCTCAATATACATGGATCATCCTCATGAGATCCATTGGAGAGTAGCCAAAAGGATCCTTAACTTTGTTCAGGGAACAAGAACTCATGGGATCTTCTACAAAGCTAAATCTGATCTTGATTTGATTGGGTTTACTGACAGTGATTGGGTAGGTGACAACACAGATTGAAAGTAAACATCAGGATATGTGTTTATCCTTATTGAAGGACCAATCAATTGGTCAAGCAATAAACAGAGTGCCATAGCACTCTCATCTACAGAAGCAGAGTACAAAGGAGTTGTAAATGCAGCAACTCAATGTTTATGGTTGCAGGGGATACTTGGTGAGTGTGGCTTCGAATCATAGTTTTAAACTATTATATATTGTGATAGTCAGAGCACCATTCAAATCTGCAATGATCGAGTTCAGAGATAGAGAACCAAACACATTGAGATCCATATGCACTACATCAGAAAACTTGTGCATGATGGCACCATTCACCTACTCTTTTGTGCATCTTCAAAACAAGTAGCAGACATATTCACCAAAGTTTTTTGTGAGAATACATTCAACAATATCAAATCACTGTTGGGGATTGTTGATCATGCTGTGAAGCATGATTGATGAAAATATTTTCAAATTTTGTTTTATTGTCCATGTTTAAGGGAGGATTTTCCCATTGGGTTTTTGCCTCTTTCCTTGGTTAAATGGACATGCAGTATGTAAAGGGTGACTAAGACTTGTTGCTAGGCCCTATATTTTTATGATATTTACTCATAAAGTAAGGCTTAAGGCGGGGTGTTAAAATAATCAACCCATAGTTACCTACCTTAGACATTAATTAATCCATTTTTGTCTTATTTTTCTAGTTTCCAATATTCCACTCTGTGCAAGTTGTCTTCCACATGCCATAGAAGTCAAACTTGCTAAAAATGAGTCATGGAGTGCTTGGGAAACCTCCTAGAATCCATATTTAGCATATCTGCTTTATTCCAGATCCTCCCTAGCGCATATTTGCTTTTTCTGCTAAGTTTCCTGCTTTATTGAGATTTATGGAAAAAGGGAAAGTAAGACTAGGTGTAGTTGACTTGTTTTTTCCCTCATCATACTCCATTATTTTATCCTAATAAAAGAATGTATGATTTTTCTTTCCATCACTTATTATCTTTCCTACTTGACTTTTCCAATTCGTGAGCCTCTAGGTAGATTTGGAAACTGCTTTATGCACCTATGGGGGATTTGACTAGATTTAGTAAGCCTACTTTTTTACTATTCTGAATGGAATCCTTATTCATTTGAATCTCTCATGTAATTATATATTGCAGCAGCCTATGACTTCATAAGGTTGGCTATTGTACACTTATTTAATACAGATTAGTGTAATGCTCCAATTTCAGTCTCCTTTGTGTGTAAATTTGCATGTTTGATTAGCAATTTTGTGAGTGCAATTGTTCTATCACTTGGGTTCAATTTCCACAGAAACCACATGTCTAGAAGATCTAGAGTCTATGATGAATCTAGGTGAGCTTCATGTGCCAGCAACCAAAGCATGTACTCTCTCTCTCTGTCCTCTGAATTTGATCCTCCTTCCCTCTTCTTTGAGCAATTAGGAAGAGAGATGTTATTCTTCTCCAGGATTTGGGTCAACATGTCAATTTGATTCTTCATACAAGATATTTTAGGATGATATACCTTACTGCAGTATGCACACTTGCTCATTTCTCCTTTGTTCATCTTCTTCTGGAAGTTATTCTTAGAGCCTTGGGGATGCTCTTGAGACTTGTTCTTGTCTCTCTTTTTCTCAGGTAGCATTTTAGATTTTTTCTTGCTTTTTGAATCCACCCTTACATCTCCGGCAACCAAAGATTGGTCTTTGGAAGGTTTGATGGTGCCCATCATCACCAACTTATCTTGCTCCCGTGTGAGGGATTCCATGAACTCTGCAAGCTTAGGCATCTTCCAGGCTGGAGCTGTCAACTTGGTGGCATGGAAGTTCAAAAAAAACACTAAATATTCAAGGCCAAGCTTCGAGAGTATGGACAAAACTAGTTTCTCCTCCTTATTTTTAATCCCACACTGTTTTAGCTGCAAAACAAGGGCTTTAAACTTGGAAAAATAGAGTTGCAAGGATTCGAAGCTGCTGGGACTCAAGGAGATCAGCTCATTCTCGATTTGATGTCCTCTTATCTCATCTGTCTTACCAAAAATATCTACAATATTCTCCCACACTTCATTAGGTGATGTCAATCCATTAAGATGGAAGAGGAGGTCTCTTGAAATGCTCAGACACAAAAGACCATAGGCCTCATCCCTCCTATTGTGCCATTTTATTTTCTCTGCAACTGCATTGGGATCTGCCTAAGTTGCCATAGTAACCCTGTAGAGAACTTTCTCTCTCAACAATATATTCATCTCAACTTTCCATTGAAAGAAATTAAATGGAGTCAAGATGATCTTTTGATATTGGTCCATAGCTCAAAAATTGTGCCCTTCAGTTAGCAGAATATGCTCCCAGTCAAGATGTCGAAGCTACAATAGCAATATGAAAGGAGATAAATTGATCTACAAAGGCTCTGATACCATGTGAAAATTGAACCCAAGTGATAGAACAATTACACTCACAAAATTGCTAATCAAACATGCAAAATTAACATCAAAGGAGACTGAAATTGGAGCATAACACTAATCTGTATTGAATAAGTGTACGATAGCCAACCTTGTGAAGTAATAGGCTTATTCAATATATAATTACATGATATATTTGAATGCATAAGGATTCCATTCGAAATAGTCAAAAAGTAGGCTTACTAAATCTAGTCAAATCCCCCATAGGTGCATAAAGCAGTTTCCAAATCCACTAGGATTCTCATGAATTGGAAAATTTGAGTAGGCAAGTTAATAAGGGATGGAAAGACAACTCATACATGCTTTTATTAGGATAAAAGGATGGAGAATGATGTGGGTAAAAAACAAGTCAACTACACCTAGTCTTGCTTTCCCTTTTGCCTTAATTCTCAATAAAATAGGTAGCTTTACAGAAAAAGTAGATATGCACCTTGGAGGATCTGGAATAAAGAAGACATGCTAAATATGGTTTCCAGGAGGTTTCCCAAGCACTCCATGACTCAGTTTTAGCAAATGTTGACTTCTATGACATGTAAAAGGCAACTAGCATAGAGTGGAATATAGGAGACTAGGTAAATAAGACAAAAATGATTTAATTAATGTCTAAGGTAGGTAACTATGGGTTGATTATTCTAACATAGAAATCATACCAAATAGTTACTATTTATCATAACATTACATAGAATTATTAGCACGTGATAATATATATAATAATACATTACGTTACTAATTATTTACACATAGCGCACAAGTTATCAATCAAAGTAAATACATGGTCACCTCAAACAACCAAACATCCTACCACCAAAATATTATAATATTCTACAATAAAATAATTACTAACTATACAACACACTATCATACACTCATACCATATACCGTACTTACTATTACTATGCATTATTTATATACATATACGCATGTTTTGTTTACATACATATTATAATTCTTCAATCATATATCAAAGTATTATTAATCATATACACAACATATTAGTCATATAACTTATATATTCTATATTTAATATACTCATATAATTATTATGTTATACCATAATATCCATTCAATTATAGCAATACTTGCATAACCTAATCCTATCATATTAGATACGTATTATAACATATATACGAACATAACACTTTTGATCACACTATACTTCCTAATATTTCCAAACTCCCACATACTTCCAAGCACTTTCAAATATCCTCAAATACTTCCAAACACATCCAAACACCTCCAAACACCTCCAAACACTCAAACACTTCCAAACACCTCCAAATTTTACACTTACATCATTACATGCGTTTAGCTCCATATATAGTATATTCACAATATTACATACAAGTAATACTAATAATTATTACATATATTAAAATACATATTATAGTATATACAATCATACACACATTCATGTATATAGAAATGCATATATTCTTATATATACTTTTAACAACTATGCATATCACACATATCATATTATACATATTTATGTTGATGCCATATATAGATATAATATTATTTTACACTACCATACTACCTACATACACATAAAGTAAAATAAATAAAATTAAGAGAATATGAATAATTAAAGACAAGTGACTCATTTCCTCCAAAATATACTAGGAGTTACATCTACATAAGTAAAATAAATAAAACAAAAAGATATTATGAACCATTAGAGACAAGTGACTCATTCTCCTCCAAAAATAGACAAGGAGTTACATCTCCATAAGCAAAATAAATAAAATAAAAGAGAATATGAATCATTAGGGACAAGTGGCTCATTTTCTCCAATCAATAAATAAATTAGTAAGATAGCTAGGATAATAATAATAACACCACTAATCCCAAAATAAATAAATTAAATAATAAAATACAAAAATAGCCCATAACTATGCTTACCTCCAAGTAGCAATTCCACCCCTAGCTAATTAGATAAGTTAGGATAGTAATAATTAATAAATAGTATAAAATCGTATTGCATGCATAAAATAAAAAGGAGAATTAGAAACATCATTTAGACAAGTGTCCCATTCCTAAAATAGCCAAGGACTTATGCATCCATGTAAACATCACCATCGAAGTGGCATAAATAAGACTATAAAAGCATACCATACATAGAAAATACAAAATACATATAGGGTATAAATTTCACTTAATAAATCGTCTTAATATTTAATAATAATAGAACTATATCATCTTAATAACTTAGCATTACATTAATATCGATAATGGTACATAGTACATACTAGTATAATGATAATTATTTACTTATCAATTAAGAACCATAATGTACCAGTAAATAAGTCATACTACAAGAAGCATTTAAATATTAACAATTCAATGAGCATTAAAAGAGGCAATGCACAAGCATCAACCAATCAAGTCACTCAATTATTAGATATGCACCACATAGTACTTACCAATCTGAACAACAAAATTGCAATATTAATTAATTCTAAGGCATACAACAAACTAATCTTTGAAGTGAGGCTTCTTATTCTTCTATTAACATAAGGGAGGTTAAATTCATCTTACTAAGCACATTTGTAAACTCCAAATGCACCTATACATAAGATAATAACTCTATAGAAGTCCCAACAACCGCAGTGTTGGAACCTAAGCTCTGATACCACCTGTAATGTCTCCTAGGGCTATCTAAGGGTCTGAGGGACATGTCGTTATCTCTCTAAGGCTAATTTAACATAATGGATTAGTTAAACAAATATTAAATTTCATTTTTGAGGATTTAATCACGACAAAGTCTCTTTAATTACCAATAAATTAAACTAAATTTAATATCGATCCCAACATTTGATCCAAGGGCTAGGAAGGATTACTAACAGCTTCTAGAAACCTCACATATCCATTCCAAGCCAATTCAGACATAAATTCCACCTCTAAAGGCTATTTACTCTTAATCATGATTAATTAGTAATTAGTGTTCATATTATGATGCTTAATGATACTTAGCGCGAAATTGACAGTACTTAATATAGTTTTATTTGTTTATCAATTCCAATGGATAATCAACACTTAATAACATGTAAATAAAGCCTAATTACCATTTTCCAATTAATTAAACATAGTATTTATGAAAATGATTCCACACAAACTAGTTAACTAGTTGTTCAATACTAAGAGCTATTCTTGCACAAATTCGACATGAAACCATGCCAATGAACCAAAAGGAGAACCTACAACCATTATACACATATTTAATCATGCACTTACAACAAAATAAATTATTTTTTCATATCTCATCCGATTACATAAACAAAGAATATTTCAAGTTCAATCAGTACAACTAGTTAATAAACACTCCCAGTAATTCAATCAAACCAATCGTACCGAGTTTCGAGGAACACAAAGGTGAAGGTATAGGTATGGAAAATAGAATTCTAAAGAAAAAATAAATTACCAAGAATATATCATATGGCTGTACATTCATATTTTACCAAGAACATATATTCGAATCCAAAAACTATTTACCAATTTCACCGCAATGTACCTAGTTTCCAATTTAACTTTCCAAATGACAAATAAAGATAAATATATGACTATTGTATGTCATGAAAAGCATATAAGGGGTAACTTATAGTCATATTTATACATCTTTCCACCCATAAACAGTCCATTAAAGAACTCACAAAACTAGTTAATTCTAATCATCTGAATTGACTAGTAATTCTAGGAATCGCTAGAATAATTAAATCCACAACTCATAGAATCATTCAAATGAAATTACAACTCTAAAAAACATAGTTTATCAGTCATAATAGAGGTGTATCTCATTCTAACATTTTTTCAAACACTTCATATGCAAATCCACAAATCTACTCAAAACAATTCCATTGAAGGAGCTAGAAATTGGAAATTGATCTAGAATTTTGGTGGACATTTCCCCAACACTACCAAGAAGATTTATCCTCACATTCACACACACATTTAAATATTATTTATTATAAATAATAATAAAATGAACACTCAGGAATTTTTACAAACACTTCATGTGCCAAGTCTCCAAACTATGCCAAATAGTCTAATCGAAGAACTAGCTTCTGAATATAGGTAGAAGCATCAAAGAGAAGTGTATTAAACCATTCCAAGGTTACTATACCATTAAAATACAAATTATATAATTAACATGGGAATGAATATCAGTTCTGCATCAGATGTACCAAAGAATTATTTCCTCAAACAATTTGTGCACAAAATCCAAAAAACTAATTTTCAATTCCTTCATAAAATTTACTTGCATAAATAGATTGAATTCTATGAGAAAATTATTCCACAAATAACTCATATGTTTCTTCAAAAATTTCATGTGCATCCATAAATAAATTAGATCAGACCCAAGTAAATTAAATAAGCATGAAATAAATCATCTATCTTATCAATGCACAACTAGCATCATCCAAACCATGTTTCACCTAACCTTTGGCACTGCTAAGTCAAATATCACTTTGATAGGCCACCCCTGAGTTGAGGCCACATATACACAATAGAGGTGCACTCAAGAATAGATCAAGTATCAGTTTTAGAAGAAACAAATCTATTACTCACCACATACTTCCTCTACCACTCCACTACCAGATGCAATGGTAATCCAAACCCTCTAGGCCATTGGGATATCGTCAGTCACCATCATGATTTAAGTGCACATCTAGGACAGAGCTAAGTCATGGACATGGAGGAACTACACCGGCGTTTTCTGGGCTTACAACGAATACCATACAATATCATAGTGATTCAAGCATGAATTTCATTCACATAGAAGAGCATCCATGGTTTCCCAATCTCTCATCGACAAAGGTATGAACAACCATAATAAAAAACCATCCAAAAAGAACCATAAAAAACCCCCAAACCAAGGAGATGAAACATGGATTTATAGACCAAAGAAGTTAATTATAACTCAATTGGGTCAAACAAAATCAAAATAAGCCAACTTGAGTCAATCCAAGGGGGGTAATTCAACCATAATAGGTTAACTCTAATCTGACCCAAGCAATTCAAATTTCAATGAGAGTGACTCCAAGCCACTCCACCCAACTCAAATTCATGTGTGGACACATCACCGATGAATACAAATCAAAATTAGTGAGTTGAGGTGTCACACAAGCCAAGGCATATTCCAAAAAAAACAAAGGGGGGGGTACATAAGGATTTACACAACATTTACACAAGGATTCACACAAGTATTTACACAAGGAGTTACATTATTATTTACAAAAAATTTGAGGCGTTAAGGCTAAAAATAGGCAGTCAGGGAACACTTGTGCAAATGGGAGTCACAAAAAAAAGTGTGTCCTCCACAATGGAGTTACAAAACCACCAAAGGGGATCAATCAATAAGTGGCACCCGCCCAAACACCAAGGAGGCCCAATAAATCATGATTTAGGATCAATAATACCAACATAGGCTAAAATAATGAAACGTTTCCCATCTGTTGTACAAGGTTTCAGTAATCATCAACTAATAAAGCCACCAAGGCATAAATATGTACCAAGATAAAACAAACAAGTTCTAAACTACTAAGAATGTGCCCATTCCCCCTCACATTATGGATCTAGGCCTCCCATACTCTTTTAGTGGTCGTCGATGTGCAAGTTGTTTTCATTAATTAATTATTTAAAATATAATAATAATGTCTCTATGTTCTTAAAGACCCTTATTCTGGTACCTTATTCCACAATAATAAATAATTGGGTGAATCCATGCAGATGGGTGTCTATTTTGGGGGGTCTTATGAGAAAATAAATTTGATTTTTTCATGTTTTTCAACTTTGGGCGAACGAAAGTGATATTTTTGTTTAGAATTTCACTTTCAAGTAAAAACAAAACTTTTAGAGAATTATGTTAGCTTTCTATTCATAATTTAAAAAAAAAATTATTGAGATTTGATATGTCGTTTTGGAAAATGTTTGGCATTGTGTCCTTATCAAAATGAAATGATTAAAAAATAGTCATGTTTGGTTGCGCCCGTAAAATCATTGTTAAAGTCGTGTTTTGCAAAAAAAAATATGCTACGACAATATACACACAATATACTATTGCGATGACTATAACTTTGTAACCAATGGATCTATATACTAATTATAATATTTTTTTGAATTTGATCAATGGGAAAACCTTGTCGGTTTTAAACATGTTTTTGGTTGCGCCAATTTTCTCTCAATTGACTATAAAACTTAAAAATCTAGGAATACCCTTTTGAAGTAGACACTCCAATTAAGTGCACCATATTTGTTTCAATTTTTTTGGTGGTGTATTTTTAAAGTTATATATTTTTCATTTTGCATTTTGAAAGAGATGAAACTAAACTCGACACATATTAAGAACCAAAAAAAAATAAAAATATCGGATCTCACCTATACACAACAAAATCTATATGTATGGAAAGTAGATTTATTGACAAAACTAAAGGTATCAAGCCCGATATTCGATTTGTAGTGTAAGGCATCCATTTTACCTTCCGAAAATGGAGAAACCTAAAAACTGTGCAGGTTACAGGTTTCAGAGGTTATTCGGCCGAATAATTATTCAGCTGAACAATGTGTTTCCGTAACGGGGACGTTACAAATAAGTTTGTTCGGCAAAAAACTAAGTGCAAAAAAAAAATCGTTAGTCGGAAAAAATAATCGTATAAATAAAACAAAAGAGCTTCATTATTTTCGCACCTCTTCATTTCTTATAAGTAAAACGAAAAAGCCTCATTATTTTCGCACCTTTTCATTTCGTATAAGTAAAACGAAAGAGACTCATTATTTTCTCACCTCTTCATTTCGTATAAGTAAAAGTATTTTTGAAGGAGTTTTCAGAGGAGATTTCTTTTGCCAAAGAGTTTTTAGAAGGTATTTTTCCTCTTATTTATAATCCAGGGGTACATTCAAAGAAGTTTTTCCCAAGGCGTTTTTGACAAATATTTTGTGTTCTAAAGTAATTTTGAAAAGAAGTTATTTCTTTGCAAGAAGTTTTTTCATAAAGTATTTTTCCAAAGTAGGTTATTTGTTTGCAATGGGTTTTTTTCCAAAGAGTTTTGTTTTTTTCAAAATGTTTTTTTTCAAGGTATTTTTGCAAAGTAGATTCTTTGCAATGGGTCTTTTCCAAAGAGTTTATTTGCAAAGTATTTTTGCAAATGATTTTTTTTTCCAAAATATTTATATAAGTTGCTTTTTCAAGTAAGGTTTTTTTTCAAAGAGTTTTTCTTTTCCAATTGTTTTACAAAGAAGATTTCTTTACAAGGTGTTCTTATTTTTTTCCAAGGGTTTTTCAAAAGGAGATTAAGCAATCATTGGCAATAAAAAAAACCGTAAAAAAAAGTGATCGTAAATGTGATGAAAATACTAATAGGGAAAAACAAAAACTCAGAAATACAACCAAAAGAGCAAGGGTTGCAGAAACAGAAGAAATAACTGAAGATATAAGAACATATTTATATGACAATGTTGATGAAATGGAAATTGAAAATAGGGTACAAGAAGAACAAATGGAAGTGGAAGAGACCATTGTTGACGTAAATAGTGATTTACATGTTAATGTTGATGAAGTCAATATTGAACATCAAAACCAAGATCCAGAAATTGAACCTAGTATGTATATATCATGTATTTTCGAAATTCATTTTTTATAATGAATTGTATTTTTGGACATATGTTAAATTAAATTTAATTTGATGTATAGGTAATTTCACCATTGATGATGAAATGTTAGAAGACATTGATTGCGACAAATATGGAGAAAAATTACCCATACATGTTGCACAATATTGTGCTACAAAAATTTATGATGATATTCTCAAGGATTGTTCAATAGCAGGACAAGCGCAAATTTTGAGATGTTTATTGGTATCCAAGAATTTAGAAGGTGCTACGTCATTATTGGGTATTCACAAGGAGACAAAAGAGTTGAAATTGAAACATAATGTGATAGAAAATATAGGTGATGCAATAAAAAAAATTGGAAAATCCAGAAAGAAAGATACCAATGCTGCACGTAGAGCAATTTAGACAACAATTATTTCAGCTAGTACTAGACAAAAACGTTTGACAACACAACTAGCACAAGCAATTGGAACCTCAAGAAATACATTATACAAACATAGAAAATTTAGAATGCAAATAGATAAAAATGATGAACTTTCTTGCTAGGCAATTATTTGTAGACAACCTTACAAAGATAGAATGGGAGAAGGTGTTAAAGATATTGTACATAAATATTGGTTGGAACATGCTCGAGTTTCACCAAATTCAAGGGATGTGATACGACAAAGAGTATCACGAAATATATATGAAATCCATACAAAACATATAATGGAAATGACACAAGTACAATTGTTCAATAAATTCAAGGAAGATCATCGTGGAATTAATATGTCGATCACTACATTTGTGCAAAAAAAACGATGGTATGTTAGACCTATTACTATATGTGACACATGCTTTTGTCATTATCATGTGCAATTTCAATTATGTCACGACACGTTTCTTGAATTTGGTAAAATGTTTTGGACAAATTCACCACCTCCGCCCACAGTACGTGAATTCATATCTCAAACCCTATGTGAGAGAAATCACGATGAAGTATTTTATAATAAGAAATGTGTCAATGGAAAACATTGTCATGGTTGTGGACATCTTGTTTTATTCCACAATAAATACCCTATCGATAATGATCGGTCGCTTTCAAATGTAACCGTCGATTGGAGAAGATATGAATACAACAATTATTCTACAAGTTCTAGTGATGCACATTCCAAAAGAATTGAATTTAAAGAAGATAAAATATGTGTGACAGATTTTCTCAAGAAATTTGAAAGTGAAATTTATAAGTACACCAAGCATTCACATAGAGCACGATGGAAAGACCTTCAATTCAAACATTCCCGTGAAAATTTTCCAACTGAAACAATTTTGTCTATAGTTGATTTTGCAGAAAACTACACATTTGCTGCACAAAAAGAGATTCAAAGTGAATACTATCATTCTGACCAAGTTTCAATATTTGTCCATGTTCTATATAGACATTCTCAACAAGATGTTGATGGCATTGAAAGCATGTGTGGAAATCAAGATGTGATTAAATAATATCACTTTTATATCAGCGATGATCGTACACATGATACACATTTTGTTCAAAATTGTATTGAAATTTTTTTCTATGATTCACTAAAAAGTCGTAAAGTTGAATTCAATGAACATTGGATATGGTCAGATGGATGTGTGGGACAATTTAAATCTTCACGATCATTTTTTTGGTTATGTCGACTTCATAAAACAATAAACATTAAACATTGTTGGAATTTCTTTGAAACTGGACATGGAAAAGGTGAACATGATGGTGCAGGATCATGCATAAAGATAGCACTTCGAAGATGGAAAATGAACCATTCTTCTAGATGATTTCATTCAGCTGCAGAGGTTGTCCAATGGTGTAAATCAAATCTAAGCCATGATTGTAGTCAACAATCAAAAGATGTGCACAGGTATGTACATTATTTATTTAATTTATATTAATTGTCAATTTTAAAAAAATGTATGTACTAACATTGAAGTAGTTGTACACTAACATTAAAAGTTGTCATTTGTGATTTATCATTTATTGTGTAGGTTTTTTTGTCTTGTTGGGGTCCAATATATAGATAGATCAATACCATACGAGGCTAGCACCATACATGGGACTAGAGAACTTCACTCTATCCAAACAAAATCCTTTCAAAACGTGTTTGCATTTGAAAGTAGAAAGCAAACATGTTTTTGTCATATTTGTACTGAAAATGTTGAATCTATAGAAGTTTGTGAAAACATAACGAACAAGTACGTAAAACATTGGAAACACACAGAGATTAATCCAAAAGGAAAAATGCCACTAGCAAACATAGAAGAATTAGAATCAGAAGAAATAAAATATCATCTGATGGGATAGAATTTCATATCTTGTTAGAGAAGGTAATGATGTTGTTGATTGTTCAATATTGTCCATCACCTTATGTTTATATAGTCAATTTAATTCACTTAAATCCAACGCCAATTGTAATTTACAGAGGAGATATTTTCGCTATGATTGCACCTTTAGACAACAACGAAGACGTAAAATATTATTTGATGCGATGCACCGAAGGAAAAATGAAGTTATTGGAGGACTACAATGAAAATGGATTTATATACGAAAGAGGATCCATCATTTTAAAAGGCTATTTTTTGCAGCAAACCCGTATGACTGAAAATTATGTCTACTTTCAAGATTATGAACCTGATGTTATATGTTGTCATTATAGTCATTTAGTATGTGCATCTTGAATAAAATTAGAACAAGTTGTATAAAAAAGAACCTTAAAAAATAAAAAATGGAAACTGTCCAAATATGACCATCAACGGATAATTGAGGATGGAATTCCATTGCGATGTTTTTAACTATATCATTTCTTGTTCTATGTTAAGATTGGCTATCATGAAGTCATTGAACTTTAATTTATTAAAATTCAGAATCAAATTGCTAATGTTACCTTAGTAATAAAAAAATATTAGAATTCAAAATCAAGTTACTTTAATGTTACCGTAGAAAATTGATGGATTGAGCTTAATGTTATCTTAGAAAATTGATGGATTGAGCTATAATTTATTAGAATTCAGAATCAAGTTACTAATTGTACTTTACTAATAAAAAATATTCCTATCAAAACTTCTTAACATTCATAACCATTCCTAACATTCCCCACATTGATTCCTAACATTCCCCACATTGATTCTTAACATTAGATTACATCTAACATTCCTAACATTCATAAAATTCTAGAGTTTTCAACATTAAAAATATGTTACATATACATACATACATACATAAATTTACTAATACATACATTCATATAATTGCACCTATCTAAACTTCCTAACATTCATTCTTAACATTCCTCATCCCCATTCCCGCGTTCACTCCTAACATTTCCCATGTTTATATAGTCAATTTAATTCACTTAACTCTTAACGTTAACATTCTCCATATTCGTTCTTAACATTCCTAACATTCCTAGCCTTTTCATATACATGCATATAATCCAAAAAATAATATCTAAAATTAATGTAACAAATTGGATTTCTTTCATTCTTAAAGTTAACATTCCCCATATTCCTTCTTAACATTCCTAACATTTCTAACCTTTACATATATATGTATATAATCCAAAAAACAATATCTAGAGTCAATTTAATTCACTTAACTCTTAACGTTAACATTCCCCATATTCGTTCTTAACATTCCTAACATTCCTAACCTTTACATATACATGTATATAATCCAAAAAACAATATCTAAAATCAATGTAACAAATTGGATTGCTTTCATTCTTAAAGTTAACATTCCCCATATTCGTTCTTAACATTCCTAACCTTTACATATATATGTATATAATCCAAAAAACAATATCTAGGATCAATGTATGTATGTATATAATCCAAAAAAACATTCATGAACATTAGAGTTCAATGTACATGTATATAATCAAAAAAACAGTCATGAACATGTAAGTTCAATGTACATGTGTATATAATAAAAAAAACATTCATGAACATGTGTATAATCCTAAAATTAAGCTCTTCAATGTCTGAATCAAAGAAGTACATCACTATCCTCCACTAGGGTCTTCTCTTGGACTCATAACAATCTGAAACATGTATAAAAACAAATTATGAATATCATAAATCATTTAAACAATTTTAAATTAAAATCAAAACATTAAAACATTAAACTAGTATATAAAAGATCAATACAATTACTAACAAAATTACCTCGAATTCTCTATCATTCAATGGAGTCTTCTCTTTGCCTCTAAAGGGTGGAGGAAACCCAAGGTACAACATGTATTAAAATAGTTTATAAATCTTACAAACTATTTAAACTATATTAAACTTACAATTCCACCACTATCCTCCAATGGAGTCTTCCTTTTGCCTCAAAAGATTGAAGAGATCTAAGCTTCAACATATATACAAGCAATTTACAAATGTCAAAAATTATTTAAACTAATTAAACTTATATATCAAAGAACAATTTGGATAATATTACATACCTTGAAGAAAAAACATGTAAAAACATTACTACTTTTGCTTCCTCTAAATTTTATGTGTAGATCTGTAGATATGGGTTGAGAAGTAATAGGAGTCATAGATTTGATCAATCATATCTATAAATCCTAATACTCCAAGACCCATTTATACAAATAAAGATAAATGACCCTTCTTTATATCAATGACACTGCAACCATAGATGATAAGGAGAAATCATCTCTACCACTATCACCACATTGATGATCAATTGAATGTGAACTATACAATAAGCATGAATCCAGAGGTGACCACGATAATCTTTGATTTTCATTTCGGACACCAACTCCCAAAAAATGTAATGACCACCTACGTTTTTGTCTCAAGGCTTCTCTCTTTCCATTGAATATGACATCTACAAATTTACAGAAATATCAATTTATACATGTTAATTAATCAACTTCAAAAACCTAGCTACTATAAAAACTAAGATTTCAATAAGGACCTAGATATCCCTAATATTATCTAATAGTTCTTTAAATAATTATAGCTAATTTATTATCTAATTCCATATCTAATATGTCAACTACAAATATTTTCATTATTCCATAAAATCATAAAAAATATCCCTTATACTAAGTAAACTGATCAGAGTCACAGTTGATGAACTCTGCATTGACAAAGTTGATGAACTCTGCATGGATAGGGTTCATTAACTCTGTCCACATGGATAAGGTTAAGTTCATCACTTCATGTAAACAGAGTTAATCAACTCTATCCATGGATAGAGTATTCATTCATGAACATTGTCCATGGACAGATTTAATACAAATGTCTTCCTTATTATACCTATGAACTTAAATTAATATTATAAAAAATTCACAATATCTTAATATAATAGTAAGTATAAATTGTAACTAATAAGCATTATACAAGTTATATGTTTCTTTTATGTTTTAGATTAAAAATACATAAGATAAAACAGATTAGTAATAAAAAAATATGATGTTTTATGTGTAATAATGGTTTTTTTATGATTTATATTAAAACTACTAAAATACGTTTTGCTAAGTAAATTTATTAGGGAAAGAGTTGATGAAGTGTGAATGAACTATGTTTTGCTAAGTATAATCCATTATCTTGTCTATTTAGACAGATTTGATTCACTCTATTCACATGTGGACAGAGTTCATCAACTCTGTCCATTTTGAGAGAGTTCTTTAACTCTGTCTATTTGGAGAGAGTTATTCAGCTTTGTCCATCTAGACAAAGTTCATGAACTGTCCATCCAAGTGTTGATCAACTCTGTCCAAATGGACAGAGTTCATCAACTCCTTCCATTTTATTTAAATTATTACCTATAATTTAAGTTAAAAATATTTCATTCTAATTAAAATAGATTATATTAAATTCTAAAATCATAGAATTTATAATTAAAATTAACAAAAACTTATCCAAATGGACTCTGTCCATTTCGACAGAGTTGATGAACTCTGTCCATTTGGATAAAGTTCATCTACTCTGTTAACATGGACAGAGTTCATCTACTCTGTTAACATGGAAAAATTTCATAGACATATAGATATTAATTAAAATTAAAATGATAAGATTTATACAATACCAAATAACATATGCAAACTTTAACTCTGCAATACTATGACGAAAAATGAATTCCATTGACTACAACAAGAGATAAATCACATATTAAAAATTTCAAATTATAGAAGCAATTTCATAAAAAATTACCTGACATGAGCGAGCACAGCAAGACCAGACCACGAACAGACCATCCAAGAAAATACCACAAACACCACCACGATGTGTCCTCCACAAACAGACCTCCATGCCAAATAGACCTCCACGATGAACAGTCCATCATGAAGCGACCTCCATGAACAGACCTCCACGCTGACAGGAAACTAGTATTTCCACGTCAGGAGGACCGGTGACGAGGACAGGGATGACGGACAACAACAGACAAATCGGATGATGGAAGAAACACGACCAAATGAAGACAAATGACTGCAGGTGAAAACAATGGAAATGGGGCTAGAGCTTGCCCTTTATGCGAAATAATTATTCAGCCAAACAATTATGCAGCCGAATAGTTATTCGGCCGAACAACTCTTCGGCCAAATAATTGTTCGGCCGAACAACTATTCAGCCGAATAATTATTTAGCCGAACAAGTATTAAAACAACCGTAATAAATGTCGGCCAGCTATGCGTTCTGTCAAATTAAACGATTCACCGTTAACGTTATTTGGCCGAATAAAGAATTAGTTATTCGGCCGAATAAATAAATTATTCGGCCAAATAAATATAGTTATTTGGCTTAATAACGTTTTCTATGTTGTTTGGACACCCAATTCTCATGGAAGTGTTACCCAACTTCGCATTTTCACCCAATTACAAATTACATATGTCTGGGGCTTAACACACGGGGTATTACATGAGTTCATCACGAATTCAAAAAGAGAATGGTTTAATGTAAAAGGGGAAAGGCATTGTGCATCATGTTATGCAGGATTGAAGAAACCGAAGTACAACATAATTCTGCAAGAAGGAAATTCACTATTTTTGCATGTGATGCATGATTCTGCATGCATTGATTCACTACATCTTTCATGACAATGATTCTTGCTAGTTATTAATGTGCTGGACACAATGCAAAGTTAATTCAGTTGATCTCTCTTCTCTATTGCTCCATATCTACACCTAGGGTTTTTGTTCTCTCTTATATTTCTCCTAGGGTGCCAAAATCAATCTTCTATTGCAAAATACATTCTCTTCTATCTATAATAATTATATTGAGAAGACTTGCCGGGGTTTTTCATCCTCAATGTTTTGAGGGTTTTCCCCAGGGTGCATCATGTGTTATGGTTGAATGTTTATGTGTATGAATGGTTCATTGATTTCAAGTATTCAATATTTATACATGTAAAGAATTAAAGATCAAAGCTCAACATATTTCAATACAAATTTCAACAAATACAACACTTAAGTTAAAAGACGACACTTAAGTTATGACACTTTTGTTACAACACTTGCATGACAACACTTAATTTAGCATCCTAACTAAGTGGTTTAGCTTCCAATTGTAGAGCGAGTTCATCCTGAAGTGAGTAGAGCATGAATATAATTTCAAAGATGAAAGGAATTGCACAATTGTGTTGACAATGCATAATTAATGAGTTCGAGGTGCAGACTCTAATTTCTCTATGCATTGATTTGTTATATTTTGCTTTCACCCATCTAAAGATTCACTACCTCTTTCTTGACACCAAATTTTCAAGTTAAGTTGTGTGTCACACAAATAGTTGAATAATGCAATCCTTCTCTCATCTCTATTGCTCAGTGATTACACTTGGAGTGTTTGAATTATCTCTTATCTTGTTGCACATGGGGTGCTGAAATCAATCTGCAATTGTAAAAGACATACTTTGCCATCTATCATTATTATGCTGAGGAGATTTCCTTTTGTTTTCCTCTCTCATTTTTTTAGGGTTTTCCCAAGGGTACATGTTGTGTTATGTATGAATGATTATGTGTATGAATGATTCATTTATTTCAAGTACTCAGTAATTTTGTAATTTAAAGATTAAAGTTCAAATATCATTAAAAATTCAACATGGTATCAGAACTCGGGGCGTGAAGGAGCTAAGTTTTGTAAGAAATATTGAGCCTACATTGATCATGAGTGGTATATGTTGAGCATAGTACTTGAATATCAATGGAATCAATATCAGTAAGACCAAAAGAGTGAAGGACCCTCTAACTTCAACACTTGGAAGGATAGTATTCTAAACATCCTGGAAGAGCATGAATTAGATGGATATGTGTCCAATGTGGTGGAATATCCTACTACTAAAGCAGGGTGCACTACCTTCAAGAAGAACCAATCTAAATCCAAGCATATCATCTATGATTAAGTGAAGGAAAACTCGATGTCGGCGATTAATCCTTTGAATACCACAAAGGAATGCTTCAATACTTGACAAATATCTATGAGAAGAAGGATTTGAGTCAAAAGAGAGCATTGAAGAACAAGATTCAGAATTTGAATATGGGTAAGGACAAGACACTGGCCTCCTTCTTCACAAATGTCTCTCAAGCAAGAGATCGACTCACTAGCATTGGAGTAGTGGTGGATGATGATGATGATGATATCATTCAAATTGTTATCGATGGTATTCCATCCTCATGGGATATATTATTGGATTCTATTAATGGTAGAGAGGTGCAACCTAACTTTGATAGACTATGGCATGATTGCCTCCAAGAATAAGGGTGAATCCAAAGAAAGATTGCTTCCTCGAATGAAGATAGGAAAGAAACACTTCTGTAAGAAGACGTTTTCGCATCCAAAGGAGAAGGTATAAAGTAAGGACTTTGATAAGTCAAATATCAAATTCTATAACTACAAGAAGAAGGAACATTATGCAAGGGAGTGCTAAGAAAAGGAAGGAGGAAATTTCAAGGGTAATTTTCATGCTTCTACTGTTGTAGAAGATGAACCCATAAGGAAGAATGCATCTAATGATTAAGAGACAAGGAAGGAGTACTATCTTGTCTCAACCCTATTTGGATCCATAACCACTAGTGTTGAAACATGGTTGGTTGATAATGGCGCATCCAAACACATGACTAAACATAGGAGTGTTATCACAAATCTTAAGGAGAAGAAATTCACCTGCAAGGTGGAGCTTGGAGATAACACCACATACTTGATCCAAGGATTTGTATCCACCTCCTTCCAGATGAAATCAAGTTATGTACTACATGTGGAGTATATTATATATGTTCCTAGTTTGAAGAATAACCTCCTATCTATTTTGGTTCTAGAAGATAAAGGATTCTGAGTTATCTTTATGGATAATCAAGAACTCTTATGGACGAAGATAAAAGACTTTAAACTTGCAGTTGTGACTAGATTTAGAGAGGGAGGTATCTACAAAAGACCTGGAAAGTTCATTCAAGCTATGATCCACAAAAAAATCATTCCATGTGAGCTATAGCATATGAAGCTTGGTCACCTCCAATTCAAAATGCTACCCGGATTGGAGAAGATCACAAAAGGTATGCCTGTATTTAATTTCGAGCGTGATAATATTTGTAGAGGTTACACTCTTGGAAATAACATTAATAAGAGTTTTCATAATAATACTAATAGATATAAATGGATCTTAGACTTAATCCATTATGATATATGTGGTCCCATGTCAACACCATCCATAAGTGGTTTTTTGTATTATGTGTTGTTCATAGATGACTTCTCTCTAAATTAATGGATCTATTTCTTGAAGGCTAAGAGTGAAAATTTTAGCAAGTTTTAAGAGTTCAAAGAAATGTTTGAGAATTAGACTGGAAAGAACATCTATGCTTTGATATCTGATAGTAGCGGAGAGTTTGAGTCACATGCATTTAATTATTTTTGCAGTGATGCAGGAATAAGAAGACAACTGACTATAACTTACAACCCCCAACATAATGGGGTTGTCGAAAGGAAGAACAGAACTATATGTGAGGCTACAAAACCCATGGTGTGTGATAAAGATTTTATTACCTCCTTATAGGAAGAAGCTTCAAGTAAAACAGTTATATCCAGAATATATTCCCTCGTGTTATTCTATAAGAGAAGAATCCTGAAGAAGTTTTGACTGGAGAAAAACTAGATATTGCACACTTAAAGATCTATGGTTGTCATATATACATTCAAGTGTCAAAAGAGAAGAGGACATATATGGATCCATTCAGAAGGAAAGAGACTTTATTGGTTATAATGAATCATCCAAATCCTATGAAATCTATATACAAAGTGAAAGACACATTGAAGTCAGCAGAGATGTGGAATTCCATGAAGATGTTGCATTCAAGCACTCTAAAGAGATTCAATGTGATTCAAAAATGGAAGAGAATGATACTCCCATGATGGAGGATCCATATTGTGTAATATTTTGGTTCTCCTATTTTAGATGTTGAGAGGGATAAGCCAAAAGATTCCTCATATTCACTAGCTCCTGAAGAACCAACATAACTGGTTGAAAGATCACTTAATGAACCTCATGCTAAGAGGAGATCTGCATGGTGCTGAGACATTATACAAGAGGCAAAAAAGCATGGAGTACCATCAGGAACATTTAGAGAGAGAAACAGACTTGAAATATATTTAGGGTACGTTGCACAAATGAGTCACATTAGTGATTCAGAACCTTCTGCCTATGAAGAAGTTGCTAAGAAACACATATGGAAAGATGCAATGTAGAGGAATACAAATATATTATGAAGAATGATGTTTGGTAAGTTGTTCCTAAACATGAAGGGATTCCCATAGTAACTTCTAGATGGATTTATAAGATCAAGCATGCTACAGATGGCAGTATTGAAAAGGATAAAGCTAGATTTTATTTTGAGGCTTCTCATAAAAAGAAGGCATAGGCTATGATGACACATTATCTCCTATGGCCAAGTACACCACTATCTGAGCTATTATCTCGCTTGCATCTATTCTAGGATGGAAGCTTCACCAAATGGATGTGAATACTGCCTTCCTCAATGGTGAGGTTGAGGAATAGGTTTACATGCAACAACCTGAGTGATTGTAGTTCATGGGAAGGAGTCCCATGTTTGCAAACTAAATAAATCATTGTATGGGATTAAGCAAGCCCTCGGGGCTTGGTATTTGATGTCACGTCCCCACCCCTCATACCACTGATGGAGAGGACATGACTAGGCTGTTGTCGCTTTCAAACGGGCGCTCTAGCCCCATGAACATGATAATAAAAATGATTTGAATTAAATACATACATATATTCTTTATACATGAAATAAACATCGAAAGAAAAACACATTCATTCAAACATTCAACATGTTCATAGTAGTTCATAAAAAAAATACAGTTGTGGAAATTAAATACATAAAGAATACTTATCTTAAGAGAATCTTCCCCGCAAATAGCTACGTTACTGCAACATTCCACCCAACCATTGGCCGGTGTGATCATTAATCTCTCAGCACCACTGACACCCCCGAGCTAGCCATGATTTCCACAGGGAACTAGGGAACAATCGGCTTAAACACAGCAAGACCATATGCCCATAGTCAAGCCAACACACAGTTGGGTTTCACAGATTATTAGGGCAACAAGACAATAACATGGGGGCCTTAGACGTACTCATCCAAGCCAACAATCACATCCAAACACATTCAACCATCTAACAAATGGGTTCCTTCGACTTACTCAGCCAAGTCAACACAAGCATGCACTCCATAGCAAAGTACAATTGTTGCGCATGGACAAAAACGTCTTAGAAGCCAAAATGAAAAGGAAACAAGGGTAAAACATTCCTCTGATAGAAATTTCAATTTTAGAGACATCTATGGCTTCACATGGGCAAAAACGACTACCATAAACCGCAAAATTGTGGTTCTATCCCCCCCAACCACTGAGCATAACCAATAATGGGTTTGCAACCAAGAACAAATTGGTAAAATTGGGAGAAAAACACCCTGTGAGTGAAATACAATTTCACAAAATATTTCTGGGCATTGTAGAGGCTAAAACGACCCCCATCCACACCCAAATCGTGGGTCTCCTTTTCCCATTCACTGCACAACTCCAAAAATGAAAATATGGGTATGGAAAAATAAAGAAACAACATAAAAACGTGGAGGTAAATGCTCAGCAAGCTCCTGCTACATGAGGAAGACAAAAAAACCTCTTAGAAACCCCTAAATCATCAATCCTTGCTGCACATTCACTCAGCAAGACCCAAACAAATTTATGGGCATGTAGAAATGGAGAAAAATGCAGAAAAATGGGATGAGAATCCCCAGCTTCCTCCAGCTGCATGAGAAAATGCATGGGTGAATAATGGCTTGGGCTTCCTTTTCCAAGTATTTACTTGGCCCACAAGTCAAAATTCGTTTTCCCAAAAAATGGGTGCTCTGCCCAATTCAAAATTGACCCCCATGCCTTTCCCATTCCCATGCAATAAATTCCTCAACCAACTTCTAGATGACTGGGAAAAAAAGGAAAAAATGGGTAGTTGACCACTTTATGGATTTTCCCTTAGAAATTTGGCTTTTCCCCATTGGCTCAAGGTTTTACTGTTTCCCACTCCCTATTCCTTGTGAAATCATGCCCCCATCTCTTTAATGTTGTGGCGCATAGCTAGTTTTGGTATTTTTATTAATTTGCATTTTACATGATGTCTCAAACATATTGTGCCTGGCTAGTACATAAACCATCGGCATCGATTTTAATCACCGATACAAAAATACTAAATCCATGGTGGGGTCTTTTCCTTGAGCCCCACACCATGATTAAATAAAATATTTACATCATGTGCAATTTAATACCATGGGGTCAAAACCGAGGTGTTACATTCCCCTCCCTCTTCAACAACACTGTCCTCAGTGCTTTACAAAAATTTAACAATTTTTACATTGGCACCACCCTCAGTGCTCTACAAAATTGAACCAAAACTAGGTGTGCCAATCGCCTGGCATCCTCTAGTTCCCATGTAGCCATATGAGGACCGTGGTGCTTCCTCTACACCTTTACCTATCCAATGGTACGATCTAGAACTCCTTGTTTCCACTTCGTGGTTGTCTTGCATATGAACACCTCTAAGTCCTTGATTGCATGCATTAATACACACCACAGAATCCTTTCTAGGTCTTGGAGAATCCTTCTCCTCAGCTTGGAACAATTCCAATGTCTTTGGAAACCAGCAATACCTATGATCAAGCCCCAAGCAATGAGTCAATTCCCATGTTAGTATTCACAAGATTTTCCAAAATCATAGATGAATCACATGCACATGTATATTGACATAAAATCAACAAGAAGTTGCCCAGTGAACCAAATACTTATCTACATAAGTAGCTTCTTTTGGTTCCATGGGTATCCGACTTCGATTTATACAACCATGGCACTCACAACCCTGCCCCACCCCACACTTGGGTGTGCATTAAAGGGTAGCCAAATTTATGCAAGCCTCGGATCACCTGAAAATACCTCTCAACTGAGGTCTGATAGCTTCATTCTTGATCCCAACACCTCTTCAGGTGCTTCAATGGAAGCTCTGCTTAAGATCCTACAGCTCCTCTAGGTTCTTACCAAGCTCAGGTGCTTCCTTTCCGAACACCACAATGAATTTAATCCACATGTCATATTCATTCCTATAGTTTGCAATCTATAAGAATATTTTCAAAACCATGGTTGCATCATATGCTCATGTATATTTAAAGAAAATCAATAACAACAAAAGTTTGATAAGTAAACCAAATACTTATCTGTATAACATCTCTCAACCGAGATCTAGTCAACCCTGCTTCAGAGTCTAACATCTCCTTGGGTGTTCAATGGAAGCTCTAGTTTACAGGCCTAGAACCTCTTCTAGTGCTCACCAATGCTCAGGCGCTTCCTTTCCAGGCACCATAACAGATTAATTCACATGTCAGATTCATTTCCGCGAGATTTATTTCTTAACAAGATTTCTGAAATATTAGTTGAATCATTATGTACATGCGTAATTATGAAAAATAAACCAGGATTTGCCAAGTAATCCAATACTTATTTGTATAGCATCTGGTGTGCCTTGCTTCAGAGCCTAACACCTCCTTGGGTGGTTAATGGAAGCTCTAGCTTAACGGCCTGACACCTCCTCTAAGTGCTTACCAATACTCAGGCGCTTCCTTTCTAGACATCATAATACCTAGGGGTTATTCTCTTCACGGAGTCCCCACTCTCATGATAGTCCCCTTATGGCGTGAATGTAGAAAGAAGTCTAATCGGATGTCTTACACCTTGGTCATCCCCAGTGATGCATACTGGTGCCTAGATGGCAGGGGGGAGAGCTATGTATCCAAGTACATCCTTCCAGAGGAGCCATGTACTCCAAATACATGTTTCATTGTCTCACCTGCGCTACATAAAAACATGCAGCTTACATCAGATGCCATCATAAAATTTCAATCATAGGTTTTCAAACCTATTCCAACACATCCCTTCAAGAAGCTATGTATCCCAATACATCCTTCCGAGGAGCCATGTAGACCCTGTACATATTTTCATCATCTCACCTACGTTACATACAAGCATGCAGTTCATATGAGATACCATCATAACAAAAATTCAATCATAGGTTTCCAAACATATTCCAAGCACATTCCTCCGAGAAGCTATGTACACCCAATACATCCTTTCGAGGAACCATGTACACCTAGTACATCCTTCCGAGGATTTATGTATTCCAAACACATCCTACCGAGAAGCCATGTACTCTAGGGGCGTACTTCCATCATCTCACCTGTGTTGCATACAAGCATGCAGTTCACATGAGATATCATCATAAAAATTTTAATAATAGATCTTCAAATCTATTTCATGCATACATGATTTCCCAAATATCAAACAATCAATAACATTGATAGTCAAATAAAAATATGAGTTCACAATTTCTGCTTCCTGCAGAAAATCAATTTTTTTTTTTGCAACCATGAGGCCATCCTCATATTGTTTGGATTTTTGCAAGTGGGAGCACTCATCCCCTACTTAGACATGTTTTCCAAAACCTGGACATCCACGTACAACATGTCAACCTGACACAATTTTAAATCAGCCAAACATTCACAGTTAGTCAACATGAAACTTCAGTCATCAAGCAATGCAAGACATGCATATCCATGGTTATCATGATTTAAAACCATCATAGGATATCACAGTCTCCCATAATCAACAGAAAAACTTGCAATCTGAAGTTTCAAAATCTGTTCTTTGTTAGCTGGAATATTTCACCTCCTGCGGACAGCAAGGTGTTCCACTGGTCTGAATGGTTTAGATCCAGAACAAATAGAGGACAGAGGTTGAATACTCTCCCTAGACACCATAGATACCTGGAATGTAATGCTTTGATCGTTACCATGTGTACCTGCAATAAGCTTCAACACACAAACACATCGAAACCACCAGAATATAATCTACTAATCTATGTTAGTGACTGAGGAATCTAACAACATACATGTGAAATCATACAACAACAATATATGTGGGACAGAAATCAACTTGCATTAAAGAAATATGAAGAAGTTTACAACCAAGCCTTAGTGTTGACATGCATCTCCATGAAACCAAGCATTCTCATCCCCAAAAGCTCCGACTCTAGCTCTCTATACTCTCCTAAATGATCTTGGGCCAAGTGATCAATCCAACAACATAACAATACCTTAAGAGTTCTCCCCTCAACCATGGCCATAAGCTTGTATTTATAAGGATTAATGGATAGGGTAGGTTGAGATATTAGTGGGTGAGGTGGCCTCTAAGATCCTAGGATGAGGGATCTCAAGCTCAACTAACCCACAATAGTAGGGATAAGGGAGGACACGAGGCTTATCATCTAGAAGCCTCGAGAAACTTCTCTTTTTCCCTTTTTACCCAGGGTACCGCATTTCTCCTTCAATGACAGAGCAATTCTAGTAATAACCGCTTATGGACCAAGCGCCGTAAGCGGTGGCACCGCTTGTGGGCAACAGGGGATGGGCAGTGTGAACAAGGGTACCACTTCTGGATAAAGGGGCAAGTGCGGTGCTGGGAATTTTCATAGAATATTGATGATAACCATGAGTTTCCACTCCAAGAGCTGGGATTCAGGGAAAGTAGGCATGTCAAAGTTCTTATCACATGATGGTGACAGGATTTTGGTATAACATGATGCCCCCCAAAGCATGAGTCTTAGAGGCATACGATAAACGAGAGCTTTGAGAGAACAAGTCGTCGCCATGAGATGAAAATGTTGGCTCGATCGGAGCATGTCGTCTAGTAGGAATCTGTAGTACATCAGTATGTTGGCTCATAGACACAAGTAACCAAACTCATGGCTACAGACCAATACAAGGCAGATCCATGAGAGGAACAAACAAGCATGGCTACTAGAATACAGCGTAGATCCATGTGATAGAGGAATCAAACTTGTACATAGCTACCAGACATACAATGTAGATCTATGTCATACAGACGCAAATTTGAGCATAGCCACGACCATACAAATGTTGATCCATGCTAGATATACAAAACTCCATCGCAACCTGGGGAAAAGCAATGAGCGCTTTAAAATAACACCCAGGGTCTTCGTCTTGTCTTCCACAAAGTACGATTCTATCCATGTGATTACAATGATCTGAAGTCGAACATGGTAGAAACCACTTGATTACAGGCCAATGATGTGAACCGTTAACAAGTGTGAGGGAGATCACCATTAATGTCAATGATTCCCAAGGTACTCTAGTACAATCTACTGAGTGTGAATAGATGTCCTGATGTCGAACACCCACTCGATTCTATCGATCAAAGGTCAATGATGTGAATCTATGTCGAGAGCGAGAGAATCTGTCATTAAGGTATGCAGATCTCAAGGTACTAAATATTGTTTCTAAGACTATTTCCCAGATGATAAGCTGATGTCAACAGAAAAATTCTCGTCGAAGGAGGGCCATGATGAGTCCCACATCGACGACACGAAACTCGGAACATAGTTCTGGAATTATGTGAATGCAGTAACCATATGACTGAATCAAAGATACTAACACAAAGAATGTGTAGACTGCAGAGGTAAAACTTTTTCAGATCCCCTTTGAACATCAGTCGGCACGACAAAAAGACTTGGCAACATGACTGAACGGGACAGACACACAATGCGACAGTGGACAATGCATTCTTTTGAAAGACTCAAAGGATTGACATGACTCATGAAAGTGGATCATCACGGAGATTAGCTGAATACCCAATTGACTGACATGATTGTGCAGACAAGTGCCATGTTCAAAGGTAATGACAAACAACTACCATTATTTGCAAAATTATTCCCTTCCCATTTCCCCCATCATGATTGATGAGTGCCTCTTTTCGGTTTTACGAGTTCAAAGAGGGTAACAAACACTCTATATAGCTTATCGGAAGACAAGTCTAGACTCATATGTTTTACGATTCTGAGAGAGGAGGGGTTCGTTCCCAAAACGGGTCTCTCAATGTTTGATTTAACGAGTCCACTGAAAGAAAACTTAGTATTGTTCATGTTTAGAGAGTCTGAACGAATACGGAAGAAGACTCCAAACGAGTCCTTTTTCGTATGATTTAGTCCCTAAGGCCCAAAAAAGTGTAAAATCATACCTTAGAGAACTCTTCCAGTCATGATTGGTTGGAGTGTTCCTTTTTCGTAAATAGTACTATCCGAACCAAAAAAGAGATAACCTACCGTCGGACGGACGACTCTTCAAATACTTTAACGAAGGTGAAGAAGACAAGATCGCTCAACTGTCTTTTCACATTTTAAGAGTTTGAAAAGAGCTTAAAGAGGACTCTATTAACCTTTTTCATGTTTGAATCCAGAGCACAAAAAAGTAATAAACTAAGCTCAAACCACTTTTCATGTTTTAACCAGAGCACGAAAAATGAAAAGTAAGTTCAACACCATCTTACTATTTTTAACGAGCTCGAATATCAGTTGAAAGAATGCTGAAGGATTGGTTTCATTTTTACACAAGCTCGAAACCAATGGGTAAAATATGCTTGAAAAAATCCCATTAACATGGTATACAGAGGTTGGAATCTTGCCCCCGGCATGATTGCTAGCAAAGCTTACCTCTAGCATGGTTGCTAGCGGCTCGACATGCCCCCAAGATCCGTTTCATTTGACGATTCTTCTTCCATACCCAACCTAAAAAACCTGGTTACTAATGTGAAAATGTTCACCAGGGGGGTAGGAAGAACGAGAATCGAGCAGGTGAAAAGAAGGTTCGAGTTCTAACACTAAAGTGAAGACTCGACTCAAGGGAAGGGGATCTGTTTCATTTTTACATAAGCTTGAAACGAAAGGTAACTATGCTTAAGGAGACCTACTTCATTTTTTAACGAGCTTGAAATAGAATATGAACTATGCTCAGGAATGATTTCATTTTTATGTAAGCTTGAAACCAAAAGGTAAACTATGCTTGAGGAAATCCATTTCATTTTTTAACGAGCTTGACATAGAATGGGAAATTTGCTCAAGAATGATTTCATTTTTTAATGAGCTTGACATAGAATGGGAAATTTACTCAGAACATGGTTTCATTTTTATGCAAGCTTGAAACCAAAAGCGTAAACTATGCTTAAGGAGTGGTTTTATTTTTTAACGAGCTTGAAACCAAAAGCGTAAACTATGCTTAAGGAGTGGTTTTATTTTTTAACGAGCTTGAAACCAAAAGTAAACTATGCTCTAAAACCTGTTCCTACCCAACATGATATCCAAAGGTTGGTAGGTTTCCCCCATTTCATAAGAAGCTAGAAACTTATATCCAATATGAATTCCAGAGGCTAGAGCCATGCCCCCCATTTTACCTATGATGGGAAGAATCTAACTAAAAGAAGGGGGAAGGAACCACAAGAACATGCGGCACATTTAGGGCAGTCTGATTACTAGGAGTAATGCGATGGTTAGGTGTAACAAAAGAAAGTTGATCAATGGTCACAATCTTCCCATCATGGGGAAAATGCATAACTCTAAAGAGTGTGGACACAACAGCCTTCATGGCATAAACATAATCATGTCTAAGGAGCAGATTGAAATCTAAAGGACCTTGGACCACCATAACATCAATGCAAACAGTTTTCCCTCCTAATGTAATAGACAAATAAGGAAGGGTCCCTAAAGGTGAGGTAGGCCTACGATTAAAAGCCATTATATGATCAGTGGCTGGCACAAGATGAGGAGAACCTAAAGCTTTCCAAGCAGTTAAGCATAGAATACTAACAGAAGCCCCTTCATCAACAATAGTGCAAAGTATCTTCCTAGCAGTAACATTCACAACTATCTGGAAAGGAACACTCGAATGAAGACGAGACTCTATTAGGTTACTCCAATCAAAGGAAATAACCTCACTATTAGGAGAGGGTTCTATCGAAACAAAAAAAATTTCCTCTTATTGAGAACAATGAGAACGAAGCGTAAAAACTTCAGCAGGTTTCAGTTCATTCTCTACTGGAAGAGAAGAACAAGATGAAGATTTGGTCAAAGAGACTAATTCAGTCTTAACACTCTATGATGAAAGAGCGAGATCAGGTGGAGATGACATCGACTCGACCACTTCAACTTCACTTTCCGTAGGAAGAGTGGGATCAACCACAGATAAATCCGAATCAACCACTTGGTCAACCAGTGGGGGATCGAGGGATAACTTACTATCACTTGTTGGAATCACCTGTTGATGATCAGTAATATTTTCCAACCAACATGAAGCCTCATCCATGCTTGGACAAAGAAAAGTACGATGCATAGCCTTGCATATCAAACAAGGATACAAGACTTTACCCTTACGACTTTTTACCAATGGTTCACTGGTTAAGGGAGTATCGTCAACATGATGATCAGAGGTTGATGACACAGACGGTTTGGATCTTTTAGACCACTCTTATTATACATGGGAGAGACCAGGACACTCCTTAAGAATGTGGTCCCCCTTGCAAAGCTTACAAGGGAACATGGGTTTTCCGGGTATTCTCTTAGAATGAGCACCATCTAGGGCAAATAGTTGTTGATTTTTCTCTTTCTTATCCGTCTTCTTCTTACTCTTCCCTTTCTTCTTCTTCTTATTCACATGATTACTAACCATAGAGCTTTTGTCAAGCGAAGAAGAAGAAAGAGATGAAGCCACAACCAGCGAAGAAGGAGAGGGATTAGGTTGAGGTTGATCCTCTCTTGGAGGAGAGGTGACATTTGAGACATTAGGTGTAACAGGAATTACAAGATTAAACAGCCAGACCGGTAATCCTATAGTTAACCCAGGAAGATTTAGAGTGGCAATAAAAGGAGGACCAATACCTTCACTTGGAGGGAATCCAAAAGGTACACCTTGGAAAGGGACCTCTTGAGTGGTAGTCCCGGATGAGGATGCCATCTCTAAAATCTCTAAAAACCCCCTAACTACCATGCACAAGCAAGTACTACTCAAACTAAAAGCAACAAGCAAACATGTGAAAGGAGTGGATAAGAGTCAGGAACCTCACAGGACAAGCCAAAAGGATAACTCAGATGGTTTGAGGATTTGTAAAAGGGTCTCCCGATATACTCAAGGTACGTGGGAGCTCGAATCGGTAGTAGTGCTATCTAATGCATAACCGTACACAAGGGGCCTTCTGATATACAATCGAGTACATGAATTATGTTTCCATATACCTCAAGGGTACATGAAAGTTCGTTCGATATACCGATGGTACATGGAAGAACCACGCGAGTCCCGAGAAGTAATGCGGACAAGTAACGACATCTCCTACGCTTAACGACGTCCGAACACATCTCTAACTTATCACTCAAATTGCTAAAAGTTTTAACCTAGTACTACCATTAATTTTATCTTGTGCGTTTAGGTGGAACCATGGAGTGAAAACTTGAAATTTAAAGAAGATGTGCACTGATCTATATGATAATGCAAGTTTTCCTCTTCAATGAAATTCTACCTAAGAGAGGGAGAGAAATTTACTTTTCTTCCCAAAAATGAACACCCAAATGCAAATGCAATTCTATCTTTTCAAACGAAAAGTGAAATATCAATGCACCCCAAACAATCTTCAAAGCAAATAAGAAATAGATCTAGATAACATTTAACATAAATAGACCAGAAATGTTTCCTATCTTTTCATACTCGAAAAAGATGCATAAAAACTCAATGGAAAGATGATTTCACTAACGTTTCCAAACAAATCTAACTCTAATGCACGCAAAGCTGAAAACAGATATTTCTTCTTAATGAAAGTAAGATCTAGAATTTCAAACAATCATGCACAAAACAAGAAGAAAATCAATTAACAAACTTGTGAATAAAGCAAAAGAGAGAGAAAACTAAAACTTCTCTTTGAAACAGACAAGGAAATGAAGAACCAACCTTTCCTACCAAGCACTGAAAAAATCAGCATGTGGAAGGAAACAAGAATCACCCCAAGAAAAGAAAGACTCAAAACAACATGGATCACTCATGCATTTCAAGTCCAAAACAAACCAAAGCCTACACATGAAAATGAAATGTATATTTCCAATTCCAATGAATAATATCTACAGAAAAGAGCAAGAGGTTTCAAGAAAAGAAAAGAATGTAAAGTCTAATGCAAGAAACACAAACTCTCTTTGAATGCAGAAAGAATACAACAATCAAAGCAACTGCAGAATATACACTTCATTTTCATCAAAAAGTAAGCCAAAAACACACAAAAAATCAAAATACAAAGTCTGGAATAGGGCCTACCTGGCACCACGCAGATGAAGCTGCTAACATGCGATTATGAGGTAGAACCGCTCCTTGCTCACTGGATTTAGGCAGTGGCACCTCTTATGGCTAACTAGACTCAGGTGATGGCACTACTCCTTGCCAACAAGACATGTGTGGTTCCCTGAATATATCCAAAACACAAGGAGAACGACAGATCAAGTCAGAAAAAGACTAGATCAACGTGAAAACTGCTAGATTGAGTATGGAAACAGAGCACAAAAGATCGAAATGAATCAGATCTGGAAGTTTCAAACCCAGATAGATTAGGTCAAAAAGTAGATATGACTAAAGAGAGTTGAAGAAGAAGCCTAGATTCGGACAAGAATTGCAGAATTGAGGAAGATCAGAACAACTAATACATATATCTATTCCCCAGCGGAGTCACTGGATTTGTTAGCTGGAAAATTTCACCTCCTGCGAACAGCAAGGTGTTCCACTGGTCTGAATGGTTTAGATCCATAACAAATAGAGGACAGAGGTTGAAGACTCTCCCTAGACGCTGTAGATACCTGGAATGTAATGCTTCGATCATTACCCTGTGTACCTGCAATAAGCTTCAACACGCAAACACATCGAAACCACCAGAATATAATCTACTAATCTATGTTAGTGACTAAGGAATCTAACAACATACATGTGAAATCATAGAAAAACAATATATGTGGGACAGAAATCAACTTGCATTAAATAAATATGAAGAATTTTACAACCAATCCTTAGTGTTGACATGCATCTCCATGAAACCAAGCATTCTCATCCCCAAAAGCTCCGACTCTAGCTCTCTATACTCTCCCAAATAATCTTGGGCCAAGTGATCAATCCAATAGCATAACAATGACCTTAAGAGCTCTCCCCCTCAACCATGGCCATAAGCTTGTATTTATAAGGCTTAATGGATAGGGTAGGTTGAGAGATTAGTGGGTGAGGTGGCCTCTAAGATCCTAGGATGAGGGATCTCGAGCTCAACTGACCCACAATAGTAGGGATAAGGGAGGACACGAGGCTTATCATCTAGAATCCTTGAGAAACTTCTCTTTTTCCCCCTTTATCTAGGGTACCATGTTTCTCCTTCAATGATAGAGCGGTTCTGGTAATAACCACTTATGGACCAAGCACCATAAGCGATGGAACCGCTTGTGGGCAACACGGGATGGGCGGTGTGAACAAGGGTACCACTTCTGGATAAAGGGGAAAGCGCGGTGCTAGGAATTTCATAGAAGATTGATGATAACCATGAGTTTCCACTCCAAGAGCTGGGATTCAGGGAAAGCAGGCATGTCAAAGTTCTTATCACATGATGGTGACAAGATTTTGGTATAACATTCTCAGTCATGAGATCCTTCTCATGGCACATGGAAGCTTCTTGCCCTGGGTTTCATTGGGCACAACCATACTCCTCTGCTAAGGTCATTCTACCCGTAGTCTTCATGAATTCCTCATATGTATGCACATACTCACAAGGGCCATTTCCTCATGGAACTACAAGTTCACATGCAGGATTCCTCAGTCTATACATAGACTCAACTTTACCTACAAAATATCCTTCAATGAACCTCTTGCAATATCCTGTCAATCCCACAAAATATCTTACATCTGTTAACTTTCTTGGAGCAGGCCAACTCATCATGGCCTCAATCTTTCCAGGATCTACAAATATTCCTTTATCTGAGATAATGTGACCCAAATAATGAATTCTATCTTCATAGAAGTCATAGTTGCTCAACCCTGCATACAACTTAGGCTTCCTGAGCAATTTCAAAGTTGGCCTCAAATGTTCCACATGTTCTTCCTCATTCTTAGAATAAATAAGAATGCCATCAAGGAGAACAAGCACTAACCTGTCAAGATACTTACTTGAAAACATTATTCATGAGGCACATGAATGTATCTGGTATGATTTTTGAAACCAAATGGTACCACTACAACTCATAAGAACCATACCTTTCCCTGAAGGTTGTCTTATGAACATCTTCATCCTTGACTCTTACATGATGGTAACCAGACCTTAATTAAATCTTGGAAAATACCTTTTCTCCTCTAATTTGATCAAGAGGTCATCAATCCTTGGCGAAGGATACTTTTTCTTCACAGTTACTTTGTTCAGCTATCTGCGATCAATACACAACTTGCGTGTACCATCTTTCTCTTTCACAAACCAAACTAGTGATCCCCACGGGGACACACACTTGGCCTGATATACTTCTTTTCCCACAACTCTTGCAACTGCATCATTATCTCTAGCAAGTCTGGCGTACTCACTCTGTAGGGTGTCTTGGACACTGGTGCTTTACCTGGCACAAGTTCGATTGTAAAATCGATGTCCCTCTTTGGAGGAAGCCCTGAAATTTCATCAAGAAAAACATTCCTGAATTCTTGTACCACATGATAGCCCTCCAACCTAGGAGTATCATTCTCTGCTACCTCTAAAACATGAGCTGCATACACTCTACAACTTTTCCAACATAACTTCTTCAGTTCCATTGCTGAATACTTCCTTCCAGAGATCACTTTTTGAAAGCCTTTCACAACCCTTATCTTTCCTTTTTCATCCAAGCACTCAAAAGTCTTGTTGTAACAATCAATCTTTGCTCTATGTGCTCCTAACCAATCCATTCCAATGATTATATCATAGGATCCAAGTGGAAGAACATTTAGATCTGCACAAGTGACTAACCCATCCATGACCAATGGACATTTCTCACCACCTCACTGACTTTCCTCCTGGTTCCAGTGGCTAGTTAGACTAACCATGATCTTCTATGATTTGACTTCTTCAAAGTGCACATCTCAACAAGATCAGGGGTGATATAGCTGTGAGTGGATCCAAGGCCAGTCAAAATAGAAACAATCTATTCAATAATCTCACCCTCAAATTCCACCACAGTTGAGTTATGACCTTCCTGGTGGTCCTCTAACACTGCAAAAATTTTGGGAATGGTCCCTGCCTCTTGGATGCTGGGACTTGACTTTCATTTCTATTCCAATGTGGACAATACTTAATCAGATGGTCTCCTCTGCATCCCCAACACTTGAGTAGGTTCCTTGACCTTTCCCTCATCACTCTGATTGGCTTAATCACAGCTTGTGATGTTTGCCTTTGCTTCTTCAAGAGGTGAGAAGGTTTGAACCTTTCTTCCTTGGGTCAAGCTTCACATCCTTCTGGTGGGAATTTCTCCTACTCCCTTCTATTTCTGTTAACTAATTCCCATATTTTATCTACCTTTGGAGATCTGCCAAACTTTGTAGCATGGTTGTAGTCAACTGGTTTTTCTCTACCAGAGCCTTGACCATCCTTTTTTTCTTCCTTGTAACTCTGCAAAATATTGTTTAGAACACCATTGTTAGCTACACAACATTCTTAGGAATTATAAATTTCTTACCTGCATTTGGAAAAATCATATGTTGACATCTTGTCAAAACATATATTTTTCTTTCACAATAAACGACTATCTCAAGGGGACAACGGGGGTTAAGGGGTCTTTCCCCCTTATGGTGCAAAAACCCACTGCCATGTTTCATCTTTCTGGCTCCTGCAGTTTCACTGGAAAACCTATCAAAATATCTGTTTCGGTGAATTTTTCAGTTTCCCCCCGATCAGGTTTCCTTCTGACGTGTCAGAAAAATTTTCCAAATTTGTCCAACATGTATCAACAAACTTCTCCATTTTCATATGATTGGAAAACTTGCCATACCTGCCGCTATTTCAAAAAAAATCTGAACTTTCTTCCGATCAGTAGAAACTCACCAAGCCTTTCACCGTTTCGGAAAACTTTTGACTTCCACCTGACGTGTTTCAGATAAAAATTCCAAAGTTTTTCGATGTGCATCAGTGAGACTCAACCGACGTATCGACAAAATTCCTTGATTTCACCTGACACATTGGAAAAATTCGTCTTTTCTTGCTGACGCGGAAATTTCGGCACTTAGAAAAATTTTGAAATGTTTTTATTCCTTCCTTTTATCAATGAAAATTCAACTTTTCTCCCAACACACATCGGAGAAATTCTTCCATTTCACCCGACATGTCCATTCTTAGAAAAAAATTTGGAAATTTTTCTTTTCCTTCTTCGTCAGCGAAAAACCCAACTTCTACCTGATACGTATCGACTCAAATCTCCCTCTCCCACCGACATGCATTGGCTCCGCTTTGGTTAACTCAGCCGGCATGTATCGGCTCGACTTCATCCAACTCATGTGACATGCGATTTCCATACTCTGAAAATTTTTGAAAATATTTATGTCTTCTCTCTGCCATCGGTGAAACTTAGTTGATGTATTGTCTAAGACTCAACAAGTTTTCCGATGTGTATCGACAAAACTTACCGAACCTAGCCAACGTATTGTCAAACTTCACTGATTTCTGCCAATTCTCAATACTTAGAAAATTTCAGAAATTTTTCTTTCTTCCTTTCTTCGTTGGCTTCATTTAGACTTTCTCTTTGACACAGCCGCTGCAAGCCCCATTGGCTCCATTCAGCTAACTTAGCCGACATGTGTCAAATCACCTAAACTAACTGAGCTGACAGGCAATTTTTACCAACCTGCTTTCCTATGAGGACTAGGGTTTAATCCAACCTCTGTTAACTTCTCTTCATGGCTAATTGAGGCCCAAAGCTGGAACATTAGCTCTCATACCACATTATCATGTCCCTACCCCTCATACCACTGATGGAGAGGACGCGAATAGGCTGCTGTCGCTGTCAAACAGGAAATCTAGCCCCATGAACATGATAATAAAAATGCATTGAATTAAACACATACATAGATGCTTTATACATGAAATAAACAATGAAATAAAAACACATTCATTCAAGCATTCAACATGTTCATAGTAATTCATAAAACAAATACAATTGTGGAAATTAAATACACAAAGAATACTTATCTTGAGAAGAAGCTTCCCCGCAACTAGCTATGTTGCTGCAACATTTCACCCAACCATAGGCCAGTGTGGTCATTAATCTCTTAGTGCCACTGCCACCATGGAGCTGGGCATGATTTCCATAAGGAACTAGGGAACAACCAGCTTACACACATCAAGACCATACACCCATAGTCAAGCCAACACACAGTTGGGTTTTACAGACTATTAAGGGAACTAGACAATAACATGGGGACCTTGGAGCTACTCATCCAAGCCAACAATCACATCCAAACACATTCAACCATCTAACAGATGGGTTCCTTGGACTTACTCATCCAAGTCAACACAAGCATGCACTCCACAACAAAGTACAATTGCTGGGCATGGACAAAAATGTCCTAGAAGCCAAAACGAAAAGGAAACAAGGGCGGGGATGATTTTAAGGAGCCATACTTATTTAAAAGTGTATAAATGTTGGCGAATATTACCAATTCTTAAAACGCCAACTATAAAATGATTGGCTATATTTTTGAAAAAATATTTTAATTTCCAAGGATCTTATATCATCTATATAATAATTTGGCGATTTTTAGGGTGAAAAAATTTTACCCCATCAAAATTGGGCGAAACAGGGCTTCAAAAAATGCAAAATGGCGAATGTTTTTTGGGAGAAAAACGTGGAAAAATAGCCCACTGGGCTAAAATTCGCCCCTAAAATTATCCTTGAACAAGGGTAAAACATCCCTCTAACAACAATTTTGATTTCATATACGTCTATGGCTTCATGTGGTCAAAAATGATTGCCATAAACCCCAAAATCATGGTTCTATCCCCCCCAACCACTGAGCAAAACCAAAAATGGGCTTGCAACCAAGAAAAAATTAGTAAAATTGGGGAAAAAACACCCTGTGAGTGAAATACGATTTCACAAAAAAAATTTAGGCATTGTAGAGGCTAAACGACCCCCATCCACACCCAAATCGTGGGTCTCCTTTGCCCATTCACTACAAAACTCCAAAAACGAAAATCTGGATATGAAAAAATAAAGAAACAACAGAAAAACGTGGAGGTAAATTCTCAGCAAGCTCCTGCTGTGTAAGGAAGAAAAAAACGCCTCTTAGAAACCCCCAAATCATCAATCCTTGCTGCACATTCACTCATCAAGACCCAAACGAATATCTAGACATGTAGAAATGGAGAAAAATGCAGAAAAATGGGATGATAATTCCCCAGCTTCCTCCAGCTGCATGAGCGAGCAAACACATGGGTGAATAATGGCTTGGGCCTCCTTTTCCAAGTATTTACTTGGCCCACAAGTCAAAATTTGTTTTCCCAAAAATGGGTGCTCTGCCCAATTCGAAATTGACCCCCATGCCTTTCCCATTCCCATGCAATAACTTCCTCAACCAACTTCTAGATGAATGGGGAAAAAACGACAAAATGGGTAGTTGACCACTTTAAGGGTTTTCCCTTAGACATTTGGCTTTTCCCCATTGGCTCAAAGGTTTTACTGTTTCCCCCTCCCTATTCCTTGTGAAATCATGCCCCATCTCTTTAACATTGTGGCGCATAGCTAGTTGTAGTATTTTTATTAATTTGCATTTTACATGATGCCTCAAACATATTGTTCCTGGCTAGCACATAAACCATCGACATCGATTTTAATTGCCGATACATAAAATAATAAATCCATGGTGGGGCCTTTGCCTTGAGCTCCACACCATGATCAAATAAAATATTTACATCATGTGCAATTCAATTCCATGGGGTCAAAACTGGGGTGTTACATTTGAGGATTGATAGATATCTCCAGAGATTGGTCTTATCTAAGAGTGAAGTTGATCCAAACTTGTACTTCAAAGTTGCGAAGAACCAACCTCTAATATTGGTTCTCTATGTTGATGACTTGTTCCTTACTTGAGAGGAACATCTAATAGCTTGGTGCAAGGGGGAGCTCACTTATGAGTTCAAAATGGAAGACTTAAGTGTTATCTTGGTCTTGAGGTTTAGCAAAGGAAATATGAGATATTTATCTCTTAAGGGAAGTAGTTTGTTGATGTGTTATGAAGGTTTGACATGATGGATTGCAAATCCATGTCTACATTGATGGCTTATAATTTGAATCTAAACTACATAAGTCATATTAAGGATCGGATCCAGCAAATCCTACTTTGTATAGACAACTTATTGGTTCTTTGATATACTTGATACATTTGAGACCTAATATATGTTATGCTATGAGTATCTTGAGTCAATTTATGTCTGAGCCTAGACACAGAGATCAGGTTGCTTCTAATCATGTGCTTAGATACCTTCGAGGTAGTATTGCTTATGGAATCATATATGCCTCCAGTGGAGGAGTGATTGTACTTAGATATACCGAATCTGATTGGGGTGGTAGCATTGTGGACTAAGATATTACATCTAGATATTTTAGCTTGGGTACAACTATGATCTCTTGGTCAAACAGGAAGCATGGATCCATATCCCAAAGTACTACATGAGTAGAGTATATTGTGACTAGTACTGTCTACCAAGATGTTGTGTGGCTTAGGAAGCTACTAGATGGGTTATTCAGGGAGAATATTGAGACTACAGTCATTCACTCTAATAATCAAAGGGGCATTAAGCTCTAAAAACACCTTGTATTTCATGACAAGTCAAAACACATTGAGTTGAAGTATCAATTCATTAGAGACATGGTCCAAAGAGGTGTGGTAACAATTCAATACATTAATACTGATGAGTAGATTGCAAATGTGTTGACTAAGCATTTGTCAATGACGCGGTATATGTACTTCCAATACAAGATTATCATGGAAGAAAATTCCTCCCTCGTTGAGATGGAGTGCTAAAGTTACAACATCATGAGCCATTCTCCAATCCAATCTTGTGTGTCGGGATTGGGCCTTATGTGTTGAGGTAAGGAGCCTAAGTTAGACTGAGGAACTTGGAGTAATATTATTGGGTTCGACTCAACAATGACTAATCCTTATGTGTAAAGGTTAATCCTCATGTTTTGAGGTGGATGCTTTGATATCTCAAAGTGATGATGTTGCACAATCTTGTAAGATTGTACAAGGCTAAGGACATGTATGACAAGTCAGATCCTCATGTTTTGAGGTGGACCTCATGTGTATAGGTAATGATTTCTTAGTTTAAGCATGCATGATGTGTGACAACTACTAACCATGATCTAACTATTAAGTCTCCTCTAGAGACTGGCCACCTCTAGAGTGGATTACTTTAGAATAAGATCGCTTGGCACGATAGTAGAATGATATGATCACATCATTGGAGAAATATCCTTAGTATAATTTGATATGATAGATAAATTAAAGTTATCACATATGGACCATGCATATAAGATAAGAGATAAAGATAAGTTGCATAGAGAACAAAGAGAATTCGAGTTTCTCAAAAGAATGACTTTAGTTGATTAACGAGAACTCATTTAGTTAAACTCAAGTGATTTTAACAATGAATACTTAAGTTAATTAAGGAGAACCCACAGTGATCACTTAAGTAAATCAATAAAGCATGATTTCAGTTAAGAAGAGTTAACTAAAGTGTTTTGCATGACAACACTTTAGTTAAACTAAAAGACGACACTTTATTTAAACTAAGATATGACACTTGAGTTAGCATCATAACTAAGTGATCTAGCTTCCAGTTGTATAATGAGTTCATCATGAAGTTAGTGGAGCATGAACATAATGTCAAAGATGAAATCAATTACACAATTTTGCTGTGTAGAATTGATGAATTCAAGATGCAGAGTAATTTCCCCATGCCGTGATTTGCTATATTATGCATGAGACTAGTTTCACCCATGTATTGTTTTTCTACCTCTTGCACGAGACCAAATTTGCAAGTTAAATTGTGTCAGGCATATACTTGAATCATCCAATCCTTCTCTCTTCTCTATTGCTCAGTGATTACACCTGGGATGTTTGAATTCTCTCTTATCTTGCACACGGGTTGCCAAAAGCAATGTGCAATTGTAAAAGACATTCTTTGTTATCTATCATTATTATAATTAGGAGTTTTGCTAGGGTTTTTTCACTCTCATTGTTTTGAGAATATTCCCTAGGGACATGCTATGTTATGCAAATGATTATGTGTATGAATGGCTCATTGATTTCAATTAATTTACTCAGTAATTCCTCAATTTAAAGATTAAAGTTCAAAGCTCATTAAAAATTCAACAGAATTAGTTGTGTAAGTGTTACAGAGAGAAATTCCTATGGCTTGGGGTACCACAACAGACAGCTTGACTCCAGAAATCAATCCTTTCCAATATGCAATAGAAATTAAATGTCTAACACTAAAGGATCAGACCTTGTACCTTATTCTAGACGGTTGAAGTAGATCCCCGTTGAGCTTTCCAACTTCAGCTTGAATTGCTATATTACTTCCTCAACAACAAGTAAACAATACAAGCATTATATAATATATCATGGTGTTAGATCTATTATAGCATATATAATCAATAATGTATAAGCATTTGACATAATCCCATGGATAAAATATTCATTCAAATACACATCATTGGACAGGAAAAGATAGTTCTTATTAATATAAATCAGAGATTACAAGATACAACCTCTGACGGCACGTCTGCGAACTGGAGAAATTGAATCCCCCACTTGGGCCTCCACCACTTTAATCTTCCATCTCTCGATAGCAAGCTCACAAGCAAAAGGAAATCTTGGGAAGAACACAAAAGTGCTCCAAGGGACAAAGGGATGCAGACTCAAGCATAAGTTCCGATAACAATGGACTATAGTTTCTTTTCTCTCAATTCTCTCTTATGCCTTCAATGTACCAAGGGGTTCCTTATATAGCTTTTCAAAGGGATAATGAAAGGTCGAATCCGAGCGATCTCGAGGCATATGGAAGGCCAGGAGTCAAATGAGTCGGATCCATGTCAAGGAAAACTCCAAAAGGATTTGGATTATGCACACATCCCAATGTACGCAGTTATATGGGTCAAACCCGCGTATGTACGCGACTATAGGTTTAAAATCCGTGTATATCATTTTTCATATGTTTTTAGGGATGATCAAGGAAACATCAAAGGACAAAAAGTGGTACATAGGGTCTAATGAGTCTGCAGCAGGACAGGGGAAGGCCATACAAAGTGTGATTCACCTGGAGTGGTGAAATCCGCTATAACAGTAAGTGGTGAGTTTCCTACTATTTTTCTCTGTGTACTAGAGAGTTAGTGGTATGCTTAGCAAGTTGTCCTCCATTTACATTTTAGTGCAGAAAACTATGGTGGACTCTGTTATATGTTTTAGCATTACTAAGATATGCAAGGATGGGTTTCAGCGTTGTTGACTTCATCTCTGCTAGGGTATTAATTATAAAATATTTTGTTTTCATGTCTGCTAAAGGCTATGCTTTCATAATTTATTTCCAAGTAGTTTGTAAGTTTTCATGAAAATCTTCTTAAATAAATTTTCATTGTATATTTTGAAGATCAGGTTTAAAATGTTTGTTGTTAAGTTCAATTAGTGTCTGGCAATTTATATATGTGATGAATTGCATCATTGTATCATTTAGATATGCAAGGGTTATGTGGGATAAAAATTCTGGCAGGTCAAGGGGATTTAGTTTTGTTTCCTTCAGAATTCACTAGGTACAAAAAGTTATAAGAGTAACTAAATTGGTTATATTTTTTCTTTTCTCCTCTTGAAGATTGACGACTTCTACATTGGTGTAGGATGTTGATAATACAATAAACCATATGACAGGTAATATTCGAGAATAATTATTGATCTTATCTTTTAAAATTAAAAGCATGCATAGATATTGTAGAATAATCGTTGTTCGCAAGTTGGAATTTGTTAAATTCTAGTCAATGTACAAGAAGTGTCTTCTTCCAGAACTAGTGCTATGCTTCCCTAAATGATTTATTTAAATGAACCAGATGACACAACTTTTTTGTGTCAAAGTTATTTGAATCTAGCTTACTATGACCTTATATATCTTTATCTCTTCTTCAATTTTTTACTAGCAAATATAACTGCATTTGATAGATTTTGTAATTCATTTGCAATTTCTTTTATTGCTTCTGCTTTCAACTAGCAACATGTGCAAGACCTAGATAGTGAACAAAAGATTTATGTACATATGTGAAGTTTAGTTAATCTTTAGGCTTCTGCCTTTTTTTTAGTACTTAATATTGCATCCTGTCATCCAATTTTCAATTCATATAAATATATCTTGCAATTTGTTCTAGAATATAGATTCTTGCTATCATCAATTGACTTTCTTGAAATAGTCCTTGCCACTAAAACATCATACAACTTTCTTGTTTCAACTGTCTATGTTTCCTTATGAACATGTTATGCAATATATGTAGATAATTGCATAGTTCATGCAACAAGATCTAGATTCTTAGCCTTACTACAATAATAAAGAAATCAGAAAATATCTTACTCTTCTACCTGCAACTGCAATCAAGTAACTACTCAAACTGGTGTGAGATTCAATCAACGGTTAGATGCTTATGTAATAAACTCTTTGAATTTTCAGTACTTTGTCAAAACTTTGGTTAAAGGAATTTGCTCATAATCTTCCATCAAATCTAATTTTCCATGTTTATATTAATCCACAGGTAAATGGAATAGCAATAAGGATTTGGTCCATCTCTTTAAAAGAATATGCCTGCAATTGAATAAGACTCATTGTAATATGGTCTTGACATAATGCAATCGGCACACAATTACCATAGAATTAACAACTTTTATTTTGTGCAATGTAGCAGTTTTACTTCAACAAGGTATTAAGCCCTCCCTACAGGTAGCACATTTTTTTCCTAAGGTTGGGCGTAGCAGTTTTACTTCAACAAGGTATTAAGCCCTCCCTACAGGTAGCACATTTTTTTCCTAAGGTTGGGCTTAGGCAATTTAAAAAATTTATTTTATTGTTATAAACATTAATTATCTCGATATTGATTAGGCTGTAGGACTGTGACATTTGCATCTCTCGTTGCAATGGTAACGGGATGACACATGTTTACTTTACTGCTTGGGTTTGACATGACGCTTGGCTAAAAGAAGAGTTCAATTCTATGTTTGTGTTGATGGAAATGGTGATTAATGTGGCATTGATGTTGATAATTATACACACAAAAGTCTACAGTTTCTGATAAACAATATGCTCTTTGCACTATGATAAATTGCTACAAAAACAATGTTCTTTACCTTTACCAATTGCATTTAAAAATGTTATTATACATCTACTTTTTAATTTATTATCTACTAAGTGCATTATGCATTATGACATATAGAAACAAAAATCATGGTTTTCTCTCATACACAATAAATAAATATATAATCCATTGTTGATTTCTTTATCGTGTTTTGTAATAATAACTTTATGCAGTATTAAAAACCTTATAACTTTATATGCATCCCTGAGGAGGGACATTGACATTCCATGACTTTTTAAACACTTACCTACCCACATGTTGACGATTATGTGAATGTTATCACCCGGCGTCATCTAAGATTGTCAAGATTTCCATTACAGTAACAGATATTTTGCCCTTTAAACTTTTGGTGCGCCACACCAAAAGTATTGACAACTTGTACGTAACCTCGCAATCTTTTGATATTTAAATACTGATATGAATACTCTGATCACCTTAATAATCACCTTAAACATGGATGGGTATTCCCTTTTGCAATAGATCACATCATAAGAAAAATTGCAAGCTAATAAAAAAAATGTTAAGTGTGAAATCCTCTGAAATCTAATGACTTTGTACTTCATTGAAAATGCCAAGAGTTAGGTTTCCTTTGAAATTAGTAATATCAAAGATGCTTATATTCTATTATGGCAACTTGAAATTAGTTGTCGTTGTTGCAGCTCGCCATTTGGATGCTGCCAATGCGCCTACAAAACAATGGGGATTCAATGTAAACTTGAGTCCATCCTACCCCACAACAATTTTTTTATATCGTCGTTCGGATCACGATCATAAACGATAGCATTATAATTAGTGCAAGTGTTGGTACCAAATTTTCAATTTTGCTATTATAAACCCTTTAAATTTTCAATTTATTTATATTTTAAAATTGTAATTATCAACAAGAAGTAGGGATATTGTTATCTCATGATTCTTATTATGTCCTTACTCTGCAAAAACATATAACTGTTAGGGAAAGGCATTACTCCCGCTACACCTGAGGTGCATGTTTTTAGCCTAAGGTTGAGCTTAGGAAATTTAAATATATATATATATATACTATAGTATCTCGATAGCAATGGGAGTAGCAGGATGGTGAGGTTTGCATCTCTCACGCGGGTGGCAACGTGTTAACTCAAGTTTACTTTATTTCTTAGGCTCGACGTGGTGCTTGACTGAAGTGAGAGTTCAATTCGATGTTGTGTTGATGGATATTGTGGTTAATGCGAGGGATACGATGTATTTGATTGATCGTTCTGAGTCATGTGTGGGAGATAATGTTATTTGGCCAGTTGTATTTTGTTGTTGCATTGTTTTTCTATTAGTTCCGACAGGTTCTTTCATTCCGAGGTTGTTATGTGAGGTTTTTGGTGGCATTTGGAGCCGAGGCAAGTGATTTCTTGGTGCAATTTGTTGTTCTCATTACCCGGGGTGTCAGCTTGATTTTTCTTTTTGAAGTTGTTCTATGAGATGGTTGGAACGATTTGGAGCGAAGGCATGGGATTCATGCCTTGCTTTGTTGTTGTGTCTTGGTCCTTCTATTGGTAGAGGTTATGGTGGTGTTAGTTTGTGGATAATTTGTTAAAGTTATAGCATCATGAGTCATTCTCCAAACCAATCTTGTGTGTCAGGATTGGGCCTCATGTGTTGAGGTAGGGATCCTAATTCGGACTCATAAACTTGGAGTAAATTTCTTGGGTTGGACTCAAGAATGACTAAGTCTTATGTGTAAAGGTTAATCCTCATGTGTTGAGGTGAATGCTTTGATATATCAAACTAATGATGTTGTACAATCTTGTTGAACAAAGCTAAGGACTTGTATGAAAAATCAAATCCTCATGTGTTGAGGTGGACCTCATGTGTAGATGTAATGCTTTGCTAGTTGAAGTGTGCATTATGTGTGACATACTACTAACCATGATCTAGATATTAAGTATCCTCTAGAGTGAATTAGTTTAGCATAAGAACACTTGGCATGATAGTAGAATGATATGATCACATCATTGGACAAATCTCCTTGGTATAATCTAATATGATAGATAAATTAAAGTTAGCACATATCGACCATGCAGATAAGATAAGAGATAAAGTTAATCTACATAGAAAACAAAGAGAATTTGAATTTCTCATGAGAATGACTTCAGTTGATTAAGGAGAACTCAATTAGTTAAACTCAAGTGATATTAACAATGAGTACTTAAGTTAATTAAGGAGAACTCATATTGGTCACTTAAGTAAATCAGTCAAGCATGATTTCAGTTAAGAAGAGTTAACTAAAGTGTTAATAAAGAAGAACTAGTTAACTTGAACGTTTTGCATGATGCCACTTTAGTTAAACTAAAAGAATGTTAAAGTTACAACATCATGAGTCATTCTCCAAGCCAATATTGTGCAGCCGGGATTGGGCCTCATGTGCTGAGGCAGGGTTCCTAAGTAGGACTCAATAAACTTGGAGTATAATTCTTGGTTTGGACTCAAGAATGACTAAGCCTTTAGTATAAAAGGTTATTCCTCATGTGTTGAGGTGAGTGCTTTTATATCTCAAAGTGATGATGTTGTATAGTCTTATTGGACAAGGCTAAGTTCTTGTGTGTCAAGTCGGATCCTCATGTGTTGAGGTGGACCTCAAGTGTAGAGGTGATTCTTTTCATGTCGAAGCATTAATGTTGTGTGATGTATCTCTAACCATGGTCATTTGAGATGGATAAAGTTATTAAGTATCCTCTAAATATTGGCCACCTCCAGAGTGAATTACTTTTGCATATGAATATTTGGTCTGAGAGTAATATAATATAATCACAACATATGGAATTAATATAATAAAAAATGATAGATAAATTAAAGTTAGCACATATTGACCATGCAATAAAGATAAGAGATAAATATAAATGCATAGATAAAAAAGAGAATTCAAATTGTTCATGAGATAACTTCAATGAACTCAATTTGTTAAAGCTTCAGTTAAAATAACAATGTCTGCCTCAGTTAATTAAAGGAGAACTCACAATGGTCACTTCATGTAAATCAAATAGCATTATTTTAGTTAATAAGATTTAACTAAGTTTTAATAAAGAAGGAATAGTTAACTAAAGTGTTTCTCATTAATATCGCTTTAGTTAAACTGAAAGACGACAATTTAGTTAACGAAAAGACGACACTTCAATTAATTAAGTGTTTGCATGATGACACTTGAGTAATTGCATTACGGCAATCAAGATATGATCCTATCTAACTGGTCAAGCAATTAGTTAGAAGGTGAGTTCATAATGAAGTAAAAAAAAATGAATTAATGTAAAAGATGAAAGGCATTGCACATCATGTTATGTAGAATTGAAGAAACTGAAGTACAACACAATTCTCCAAGAAGGCATTTTGCTATTTCTATAGGTGATGCATCATTCCCCATGCAGTTATTTACTATATCTTGCATGTAACTGACTCTTTCTAGTTATTAATGTGTTGGACACATTGCAAAGTTCATTTGGTTTATCTCTCTTCTCTATTGCTCCAAATCTACACTTGGGGTGTATGTTGTCTCTTATCACTCTTCCAGAGTTCCGAAAGAGTTTCGAGTTGGACATCTCCAATGTTGGAAGTTTGTTTGAGTAAAAAGAAAATAGGACGATACCTACGGAAAACAAATGAAGGATTTCCTTTTGGTTTCCCCAAAAATCTGGTTGTAAAAATGGATTGATGTGACCCTTCAAAGAGTGAACAGATAAGAAAAATGAGTCGTTGTAGTCCTTAACATATCAAATTAGTATGTGTGTTGGTTGGGGTGTCGTTCAGTAACCAACCCTTCCACCCCCGGTCTTAATTCATTAACTGTGCAAACAAGGAAAGATTAAAAGCTAAAATGAAAAGTGTTAAATGGCCTCTTGTTCATTGCACTACCAATCCTTGTCGGTGCAGGGTGTTATCATAAAGGTTTTTCCTATGTTCTGCAGGTTTTTTTTCCAGATTCTATCCACTCCCATTTTCTCATTTATTAAAATTCGTTTATTTCTCTCTTTCTATACTCCCCAGATCAGAAAACGTGGTCTAAGTTGCCATTCACAATTTAGGGTGGGATTAGTATAAGTGTTATGTCTCCATTTCTTAATGGTTTTGTTGATTCTTGCTCTACTTCTACCCATTTGTCTAAAGAGGATTGCTCCCATGTCCCAAAGTCCCAAAAGGTAGAAGCATGCAAATAACAATTGATAAGAGACTGCTATAAGTTGTAAAATCAACTGAATTTAGTAAGAATCACTCTCGTGAATGCTATAAGTTGTAAAATTCTAAAAGTTTGTCCACAATTAAAAATCACAAGTTTTAATACTACAAAATAGTAAAGAGCATGAAACAAAGAGTGTAAGTACTAAATCTCACCTGTTATAACACTCTCGAAGTAGTTAACCTTTCTAAAGAAGGAATGTACTGCTCCAACTGCACTTCTGGGACACGAGAAGCTGAGGGAAACTTGTCACTAAGTTTAGAGAGCTTGCCTTGCAGTGGCTAAACTTTCTCAGCAGGATCTAAAGGGTGGAAATCATTTTCCATTAGATGATACAAATCCTTCACTTCTTGTGGAACATATGTCATGACACCTTTGGAAAACTGACACACAATGAAGACACCAGTTACACAAAAAAAATACATTAACGAAAGCCTTTCAATTTGATTTTTAAAATTGTTAAGAAGCTCTTTACCTATTACACTTACCAGTTCAAAAATAAGTGTTGGGCACGATAACTGTAAAAACCAAATATATATCTGAAGACAAAATAGAAGAACTCTACATGAGCACTTTACAAATCATACAACAACACACTCAAGCCCTTGTTTTAAAAACCCTACCATTTCTTTGGTATATATTTTAGGATCCAAACTAAATCATTTAATATTTTGCACTTTGTGGAAGTGGCTAACCTTTTGTTCTCCAACATATAACTTGAAGTTCTCCATAACCATTTCTCTAAGGAAAAGCCTCAACTAGATTGACATGCTCTTCCGTTTGTTTCCATTATATGACAAGTCATTACGCAATTGTGTTGTGTAGGATTAATGAGTTCGAGGCACAGATTAATTTCTCCATGCTGTGATTTGTTATATTCTGCTTTCACCCATCTAATGATTCACTACCTCTTGCATGAGACCAAATTTGCAAGTTAAGTTGTGTGTCATGCATATAATTGAATAATCCAATCCTTCTCTCATCTCTATTGCTCAGTGATTACACTTGGGGTGTTTGAATTATCTCTTATCTTGCTGCACATGGGGTGCTGAAAGAAACCTGCAATTGTAAGAGACATACTCTGTTATCTATCATTATTATGCTGAAGAGATTTCCTGGGGTTTTCCACTCTCATTTTTTTAGGGTTTTCCTGAGGGTACATGTTGTGTTATGTGTGAATAATTATGTGTATGAATGGTTCATTTATTTCAATTACTCTGTAATTTTGTAATTTAAAGAAGATTAAAGTTCAAATATCGTTAAAAATTCAACATGGTATCAAAACTTAGGGCGTGAAGGAGCTAATTTTTGTAAGAAAGATTGAGCCTACATTGATCCTAAGTGGTATATATTGAGCCTACATTGATCAATGGCATCGATCTCAGTAAGATCAAAAGAATGACTTGAAGGAACCTCGAACTTCAACACTTGGAAGGATAGGATTCTAAACATCCTGGAAGAGCATGACTTAGATGGATATGTATCCAATGTGTTGGAAGATTCTACTACTGATGCAGGGTGCACTACCTTCAAGAAGAACCAATCTAAACCCAAGCAAATCATCTATGATTAAGTGAAGGAAAACTTGATGCCGACAATTACTCCTTTGAATACCGCAAAGGAATTCTTCAATACTTTGACAAATCTCTATGCGAAGAAGGCTTCGAGTCAAAAGAGAGCATTGAAGAACAAGATTCAGAATTTGAAGATGCCCTCATGCTATTCTAGGAGAGAAGAATCCTGAAGAAGTTTTTACTAGAGAAAAACTAGATATTGCACACTTAAAGATCTATGGTTGTCCTATATACATTCATGTGCCAAAAGAGAAGACGACAAATATGGATCCATTCAGAAGGAAAGAGACTTTATTTTTTATAATGAATCATCCAAATCCTACAAAATCTATATACCAAGTGAAAGACACATTGAAGTCAACAAAGATGTGGCATTCCATGAATAGGTTTCATTCAAGCACTCTAAAGAGATTCAATGTGATTCAAAAATGGAAGAGCATGAGAGTCCCATGATGAAGGATCCATATTTTGTAGGATTTTGGTTCTCCTATTTTAGATTTTGAGAGGGATAAGCCAAAAGATTCCTCATATTCACTAGCTCCTGAAGGACTAGTAGAACTGGTTGAAAGATCACTTAATGAACCTCCTGCTAAGAGGAGATCTGCATGGTGCCGAGACATTCTACACGAGGCAAAAAATCCTGGAGTACCACCAGGCACATTTAGAGAGAGAAAGAGACTTGAAATATATTTAGGGTATGTTGCACAAATGATTCACATCAGTGATTCAAAACCTTCCACCTATGAAGATGTTGCTAAGAAGCAAGTATGGAAAGATGCAATGTAGAGGAATACAAATATATTATGAAGAATGTTGTTTGGGAAGTTGTTCCTAAACATGAAGGGACCTCCATAGTAACTTCCAGATGGATTTATAAGATCAAGCATGTTGCGGATGGCAGTATTGAAAAGGATAAAGCTAGATTTTATTTTGAGATTTCTCATAGAAAGAAGGAATAGACTATGATGATACATTCTCTCCTATGGCCAAGTACACCACTATCTGAGCTATGATCTCACTTACATCTATTCTAGGACGGAAGCTTCACTAGATGGATGCGAAGATTTCTTTCCTCAATGGTGAGGCTGAGGAAGAGGTTTACATACAACAACCTGAGAAAATTTTTGTTCATGGGAAGGATTCCCATGTATGCAAACCGAAGAAATAATTGCATGGCATTAAGCAAGCCCCCAGGGCTTGGTGTTTGAGGATTGATAGATATCTTCAGAGATTGGGCTTATCTAAGATTGAAGTTGATCCAAACTTGTACTTCAAAGTTGTGAAGAACCAACCTCTAATATTGGTTCTCTATGTTGATGAGTTGTTCCTTACTGGAGAGGAACATCTAATAGCTTGGTGCAAGACAGAGCTCACTTATGAGTTCAAAATGAAAGACTTGGGTATTATCTTGGTCTTGAGGTTTAGCAAAGGAAAGATCATATCTTTATTTCTCAAGGGAAGTACAGTGTTGATGTGTTATGAAGGTTTGGCATGATGGATTGCAAATCCATGACTACATTGATGGCTTATAAAATGAATAAACTACATGAGTCAGATTCAGGATTGGATCCAACAAATCCTACTTTGTATAGACAACTTATTGGTTCTTTGATGTACTTGATACATTTGAGACTTGATATATGTTATGCTATGAGTATATTGAGCCAATTTATGTCTAAGCCTAGACACCGAGATCGGGTTTCTTCTAAGCATGTGCTTAGATACCTTCTAGGTAGTATTGCTTATGGAATCATATATGCCTCCAATGGAGGAGTGATGCTACTTAGATATACTGACTCTGATTGGGGTGGTAGCATTGTGGACTAAAAGTGTACATCCAAATATTATTTTATCTTGGGTACAACTATGATCTCTTGGTCCAACAGGAAGCAGGGATCCATAGCCCAAAGTAATACATAAGTAGAGTATATTGTGACTAGTACTGTCTACCCAGATGTTGTGTGGCTTAGGAATCTACTAGATGGGTTATTCGGGGAGAATATTGAGACTATGACCATTCACTCTAATAATCAAAAGGGCATTAAGCTCTAAAAATATCTTGTATTTCATGACAAGTTGAAACACATTGAGTTGAAGTATCACTTCATTAGAGACATGGTCCAAAGAGGTGTGGTAACAATTCAGTACATTACTACTCATGAGTAGACTGCAGATGTATTGACTAAGATTTTGTCAATGATGCAATATATGTACCTCCAAGAGAATATTGGCATGGAAGAAAATTCCTCCCTCGCTGATATGGAATGTTAAAGTTACAGCATCATGATCCATTCTCCAATCCAATCTTGTGTGTTGGGATTGGGCCTTATGTGTTGAGGTAAGGAGCCTGTGTTGCACTCATTAACTTGGAGTAAAGTTATTGGGTTGGACTCAACAATGACTAATCCTTACATCTAAAGTTTAATCCTCATGTGTTGAGGTGAATTATTTGATATCTCAAAGTGATGATGTTGTAGAATCTTATAAGATTGTACAAGGCTAAGGACTTGTATGACGAGTCATATCCCCATGTGTTGAGGTGGACCTCATGTGTAGAGGTAATGCTTTCTTAATTGAAGCATGCATGATGTGTGGCATACTACTAACCATGATCTAACTATTAAGTCTCGTCTAGAGACTGACCACCTCTTGAGTGAATTACTTTAGAATAAGATCATTTGGCACGATAGTAGAATGATATGATCACATCATTAGACAAATATCCTTAGTATAATTTCATATGATAGATAAATTAAAGTTATCACATATGGACCATGCATATAATATAAGAGATAAAGATAAGTTGCATAGAGAACAAAGAGAATTCGAATTTCTCAAGAGAATAACTTCAATTGATTAAGGAGAACTCATTTAGTTAAACTCAAGTGATTTTAACAATGAATACTTAAGTTAATTAAGGAGAACCCACAATGATCACTTAAGTAAATCAATCAAGCATGATTTCAGTTAAGAAGAGTTAACTAAAGTGTTAATAGAAAAGAACTAGTTAACTAAAGTGTTTTGCATGACGAAACTTTAGTTAAACTAAAAGACGACACTTTATTTAAACTAAGATATGACACTTAAGTTAAAACATGGCACTTGAGTTACAACACTTGCATAATGACACTTGAGTTAGCATCCTAACTAAGTGGTCTAGCTTCTAGTTGTATAATGAGTTCATCCTGAAGTTAGTAGAGCATGAATATAATGTCAAATATGAAAGGAATTGCACAATTTTGTCGTGTAGAATTGATGAGTTCAAGGTGTAGAGTAATTTCTCCATGCAGTGATTTGTTATATTATGCATGAGACTAGTTTCACCCATGTAGTGTTTTTCTACCTCTTGCATGAGACCAAATTTGCAAGTTAAATTGTGTCGGGCATATAGCTGAATCATCCAATCCTTCTCTCTTCTCTATTGCTCAGTGATTACACCTGGGGTGTTTGAATTCTCTCTTATCTTGCACATGGGGCACCAAAAGAAATGTGCAATTGTAAAAGGCATTCTATGCTATCTATCATTATTATACTTAGGAGATTTGCTAGGGTTTTCACTCTCATTGTTTTGAGAATTTTCCCTAGGGACATGCTATGTTATGCAAATGATTGTTCATGAATGGTTCATTGATTTCAATTAATTTACTCAGTAATTCCTCAATTTAAAGATTAAAGCTCAAATCTCTATAAAAATTCAACAGAATTAGTTGTATAAGTGGTGAGTTTCCTACTATTTTTTTCTATGTACTCGAGAGTTAGTGGTATGCTTAGCAAGTTGTCCTCCATTTAAATTTAGTGCAGAAAACTATGGTGGACTCTGTTATATTTTTAGCGTTACTGAGATATGCAAGGGTGGGTCACTAGCGTTGTTGACTTCATCTCTGCTAGGGTATTAATTATAAAATATTTTGTTTTCATGTTTGCTAAAGGCTATGGTTTCATGATTTATTTCCAAGTAGTTCGTAAGTTTTCATGAAAATCTTCTTAATTAATTTTTCATTGTTTATTTTGAAGATCAGGTTTAAAATGTTTGTTGTTAAGTTCAATTAGTGTTTGGCAATTTGTATATGTGATGAATTGCATCATTGTATCATGTAGAGATGCAAGGGTTATGTGGGGTAAAAAATCTTGCAGGTCAAGGGGATTTAGTTTTGTTTCCTTCAGAAGTCACTAGGTACAAAAAGTTATAAGAGTAAACTAAATTGGGTATATTTTTTCTTTTCTCCTCTTGAAGATTGACGACTTCTACATTGGTGTAGGATGTTGATAATACAATAAACCATATGACAGGTAATATTTGAGAATAATGATTGATATTATCTTTTAAAAGTGAAAGCATGCATAGATACTATAGAATAATCGGTGTTCGCAAGTTGGCATTTGTTAAATTCTAGTCAATGTACAAGAAGTGTCTTGTTCCAGAACTAGTGCTACGCTTCCCTCAATGATTTATGCAAATTTACCATATGACACAACTTTTTTGTGTCAAAGTTATGTGAATCTAGCATACTATGACCTTATATATTTTTATCTCTTGTTCAGTTTTTTACTAGCAAATATAACTGCATTTGATAGATTTTGTAATTCATTTGCAATTTCTTTTATTTGTTTCTGCTTTCAACTAGTAACAGGTGCAAGACCTAGATAGTGAAGAAAATATTTATGTACATACATGTGAAGTTTAGTTAATCTTTAGGCTTTTGCCTTTGTTTTAGTACTTAATATTGCATCCTGTCATCAAATTTTCAATTCATATAAATATATTTTGCAATTTGTTCTAGAATCTAGATTCTTGCTATCATCAATTGACTTTCTTGAAATAGTCCTTTCCACTAAAACATCATACAACTTTCTTGTTTCAACTATCTATGTTTCCTTATGAACATGTTATGCAATATATGTAGATAATTGCATAGTTCATGCAACAAGATCTAGATTCTTAGCATTACTACAATAATAAAGAAATCAAAAAATATCTTACTCTTCTACCTGCAACTGTAATCAAGTAACTACTCAAACTGGTGTTAGATTCAATCAACAGTTATATGCTGAATTGTAAAAAACTCTTTGAATTTTTAGTACTTTGTCAAAACTTTGGTTAAAGGAATTTGCTCATAATCTTCCATCAAATCTAATTTTCCATGTTTACATTAATCCACAAGGAAATGGCATAATGATAAGGATTTGGTCCATCTCTTTAACAGAATATGGCTGCAATTGAATAAGACTCATTCTAATATGGTCTTGGCATAATGCAATTAGCACACAATTACCATAGAATTAACAACTTTTCTTTTGCGCAATGTAGCAGTTTGACTTCAACAAGGTATTAAGCCCTCCCTACAGGAAGCACATTCTTTTTCCTAAGGTTGGGCTTAGGCAATTTAAAAAATTTATTTTTGTGTTATAAATACTAATTATCTCGACAATGATTAGGCTGCAGGACTATGACATCTGCATCTCTCATTGCGATGGTAACAGGCGGACACATGTTCACTTTATTGCTTGAGTTTAACATGATGCTTGGCTGAAACGAGAGTTCAATTCGATGTTTGTGTTGATGGACATGGTGGATAATGTGACATTGTTGTTGATAATTATGCACACAAAAGTCTATAGTTTCTGGTAAACAATGTGCTCTTTACGTTATGATAAATTGCTACAAAGATAATGTTCTTTGCCATTATCAATTGCATTTGAAAATGTTATTATACATATACTTTTTAACTTATTGTCTTTTTTTTTTTTCAGATGGAAAGATCCACGGGAAACCCAGCAGTCGGCCATCCTAGCAGAAGGCCTAACCCCAGAGGACTCAAGGCTCGAACTCGTGACCTCCCCCCGAACCGAGAGAGTGTGCGCACGTCTTACCAATTGAGCTAACCCTATTGTCTACTACTTGCATTGTAACATATGGAAAAAGAAATAATGTTTTTCTCTCATACACAAAACAAAAACAAACACTGAGAATCAAACAAACAAAAAAAGGCATCTTTTAAATGAATCAAATTTCTTGATTTCTTGATTTATTTTTTAATAATAACATTATATACATTATTCAAATCCTTATAACTTTATATGCATCAAAAACCTTATAACTTTATATGGATCCTTGAGGAGGGACATTGACATTCCATGACTCTTTAAACTTGAAATTACACCTACTTACCTACATTTTGACAATTATGTGAATGTTATCACCCGGCGTCATCTAAGATTGTCAAGATTTCCATTACAGTAACAGATATTTTGCCCTTTAAACGTTTGGTGCGCCACAAAAACCTTCCAAAATAAAGTATTGACAACTTGTAAGGAACATCGCAATCTTCTTTTGAATACTGATATGATTACTCTAATCACCTTAAACATGGATGGGTATTCCTTTTGCAATCGATCACATCATACATAATAATAAAATGTCAGTGTGAAATCCTTTGAAATCTAATGACTTTGTACTTCATTGAAAATGCCAAGAGTTAGGTTTCCTTTGAAATTAGTAATATCAAAGATGCTTATATTCTATTATGGCAACTTGAAATTAACTAAAAGAACCTTTAATCATATCAACTTATAAAATTCCAATCTTATCAACAAGCACGTCATGCAAAGAAGTCTCCCCATTGGCCGTGTCTCATCCCTTTCTCTTCTTGAAAACTAATACGCTTCGAGGGAGATCTCTTTGGCAAACCATAAAAGCTAACCTGTGCACAGGGTGGACCAGGCCCATTACTATGACCTAATTTAGGTGAAATAGTAATAAAATATCCATAATCTTCATGATAAGTACCTGGCATGGTTGGTTTTGGTTTGAACTTTGAAGTTCTAGCTTACCTTCTGGATCTGATCATCTCCTTAAGATACGATGGGTATCCAATTTCAGTTTCAGAATATGTCCTCTTGCTTCGAAGCAAGCGTTGTATTATCAACGAACAGCAGGGATACTTCAGCTATGAGCTCCAAGGGTACAGACATCAAAAGTACTAAATCACAGGAGAGTCTTTTAATGTCGCAGAGCAGTTCACAATCTGCAACGAGCTTGCAACCGGAATTCAGTATTTCTTCAGAGCTAAGCATTCAATCTCAGCCGAGTATATGTTCACAGAGTAGCCTCGCTTCAATCCCCTCTCTTGCAGGGATCATTGGTCAGACTATGAGAACCGACGGAGGCACCGTTTATCGATGCGTAGCTACGTTCAGAGGTCATGGTGGGTGCGTATTTTCTCTAGCAATAACCGCGGGCAACCTTCTGTACAGTGGGTCCTCCGGCAATGAAATTCGAGTATGGAGACATCCCCAGGTCAAGGAGCTCTGCAAATTTGGCCATGGGGATGGAGCCGTCAAGTGTATTCTGGTCTCTGGCAACAGGATATACAGCGCGCATCAAGATCATAGAATCAGAGTGTGGAAACGGGCTCAGAATATGCAGCCTTCTGGTCATAAGCTGGTGGCCACCATGCCAACCCTCAAGGATTATGTGATGAACACCATACCGCCTAAGAAGTATTTTCAAGTGCGCAGGCACAAGAAAGTTCTCTGGATTGAACATATGGATACCATATCGGTTCTGTCGGCTGATAGAAATGGGTTTTTGTACTCGGCTTCTTGGGACAGGACGGTTAAGATCTGGAGACCTTCTGACCTGAGATGCGTTGAATCTTTCAGAGCACACGACGATGCCATCAATGCGCTTGTGATTTCGCCAGATGGTTTTGTTTACACAGGATCGGCAGATTCCAGAATCAAAGTCTGGGCAAAGGCCCCAGGCGAGAGAAAACATTCTCTGGTTGCCACGCTTGAGAGACACAAATCTACCATCAATGCACTGGCTCTCAGCCCCGATGGCTCCATTCTCTACTCAGGAGCTTGTGATCGGTCCATCATTGTCTGGGAAAGGGACGGTAGTGCGCGGCATATGAGCGTGTTCGGCGCCTTGAGAGGCCACAAACGCGCAGTTTTATGCTTGGCGACTGTTGCAGAATTTGTATGCAGTGGATCTGCGGATAATACAATCAGAGTGTGGAAAAGAGGAGAGGGAAACGCGCATTACTGTTTGGCTGTTTTGGAAGGCCACAGAGGGCCAATTAAATCCATTGCAGCGTCTGTAGATGGCGTGATGCGATGCCACGTATACAGCGGCAGCCTGGATCATGACATCAAGGTTTGGTGGGTTTCTCCACACACAAGCTGTTCTGAGAGTGAAGACGATGCCTGCGATCCGAGTCCATCGAGAAAGCCTCAGCAATTGAAGTGTAAAGCTTAAGTTAAAGAACTTTCACTGGTTTAAAAAAGAAAGTAACTTTGTTAATAAAATGATCAATTTTTGTTTAATAGTTTTTATTGGTTAATGATAAGTTCGATATATTCATTAGTTAATGATAAGATTGATATAATCATTTGATAAAGAAACCAATTTTATCTCTCTCAAAATCATAAATTTGATATTTCAATAATCAATTGGACTTACCGCCTTCTTTCTTATTATGATTTGCCTTCCAGAAAGATAAAGAGGATTTTATCTTTGCTCCCAGAGCTAGGCCAAACATATGAATATATTTTAATCCCCATTTCCCTAAGGATTTGGGCATCACCATGCACGACCATTTAATTAAAGGGATGCCTTCTTTTACTTTTCACTTGGTCCAAAGAAAACTAAAGCACCTCTTTATACCTTTCAGAATATGTACAATAGACAGTTAGAAGACCGACATACTTTCGAGAAAAAACTTTACATGCACAAGCCCATCTTTAAGAGAAAGCCGTAGATAACATCAATAAGCAATGCAAGCTTCGATCTTTTTAAAAATCCACATCCAGTCCTCAAGGACATAGTTATTTGGTTTAATAATTAATATAAGATGCTTTAAATCCTTTCTAATAGACCAAAAAAAGTATATATAGAGAGAGTGTGTTAAACATCCAAATTCATATCTTCATATGCCTTCCTTTTTATAAAATTTATGGATTATAACGGTCGACATCGTCATATATATCTTTTTAGGGAATATTCGTTTAAATTCATATGATTAATTTGAATTCCAACTTATAATGAACAAACAATACGTTTAATATATGCATTACAATAACTTAGATTTTACATTGCCATGTTTCCTCATAATAAAGAGAGTCATTTACCTAATTTATTAGTCCTTGCCTTCACGTGGAGGGAGTAATTTACCTAGTTTAATAGTCCTTGTCTTCACGTGGAGGGAGTCATTTACTTAATTTATTAGTCCTTGCCTTGAGGTGGAGGGACTTTGGTAACAATTTTGTCATCTTTTACATTATTAGTCCTTGCCTTTAGCTGGAGGGACTTTAGTAACAATTTTGTCATCTTTTACATGAGTTCCCATAGAAATCAACTCATCACAACAATTTATTTTTAAATAAAAAATTAGTGTTTCCTATGTTTTTTGTGCTACTTTTTCTTCACCAATAAGTTTTTTTTACCTCTTATTTGACCTTTTTTTTAGGCGAGCTGGGAAAACCACCATATTTCAAAGCAGTTTTGTAATGTTTTGTGTGTTACGTTTGAAGTTAATAGCATATATTTATCAAAGAGTTGAAATAATGTTAGCATTACTTCTCTAACTTTTAATGTTAGCCAGTCATGACGGTTATGCAGTTTTATTAATCTCTGGCTCTTGACATGCTAACCAAGTGTGGCAATTGCATGATGCCTACATATGCATGCTCTAGTAGATACACTATGTGCATGCTCTAGTAAATACACTTACACATTTCGCTTAACCATTATTCATAAGAATAATGGTTAATGTGTTGAGAATATAAGTTGTCATTGATGTCAAAGGGTTTCACGTATGACAAAGGAATGGCCAGTAGATATGGTAGCAAGATGATTTAAGCAATGACACAAAGGAATGTCAGTACTGAGGAATTAGGGATTATGAAACTAAGAATCAATGATGAACCTGTAGGCCTAAGTCTGTTCAAATATTAATGATTGAGATCATGGTGAGAGAAAATCCATGACTGTGGTTGAATTTCGCAAGTTAGAGTTGCGAATGAGATAAATTGATAATCCCCATTCATGTGATTGAAAGATCGTGTGGTAGAGATTAGAGTTGACAGAAGATCAACGATCAAGGGTCATTTCACTAAATAAAGATCGCGGAGGATAAAAGGGAAGTCGAGTTACGAAATCTAAAACTAATCATTGGGATTAGGATCTAGATCGATGAAGGGGATTGATCATGAAAACAAATCAACAATTGTCAATGATTTCGTTGGGAGAACTAATGTGGATAAACTAAATCCTAATGTAAATGAAACCTTAATGAAATCCGCCTTACGGTATTTGTGGTCCACCGTCGATTTAGATCTAACGGTCCTCTTGGATTTCACATATTCAACTAGTAGGTGAGTTAATGTTCTGGATGGGAGCGAAATTTCAATAGTTTACTGACAACGTGGACGGTGGAGATAAGTCAAGAGAGATTACAAAAGTCGATCGTAAGAAGATTGACGGTGATCGATGATTTATGCACAAAGTAAAGTGAAGGTCTACAATCCAAATTAGATCATAGATCGATGGTCGGGATTGAACCATGCAAAAGAAATCAATGGTTCATATGGAAAGAGGAAGGCGTAAAGAGGAAAGTGGAAAATCACGAAAAGACTGTGGGAAATGTCACAGTTACGCATTCTGCATTCGCGATCTGGAAGATCGATGGCTAGAAAGATGATCCGTAAAAAATTGACGTTGTGAAAAGACTAGTGCAGAAAGCAGAAGGCGGAGAATTGCGAAAGCAATGTTTAAGTTTTTGAGAATCTGCATCCTGCATCCCTCGATCCAGAATATCGATGGCCAAAAATATATCCGTAAAATATCAACAATGCAGAAGGATTAGTGCGAAAAGAGAAAGACAAAGAATTGAGAAAGCAACGTTTGATTTTTTGGGAACCCGCATTCCACAACCCCCTTATCCGGAAGATCGATGGTGAGGAAAAATACGTAAAAGATCAATGGTGCATAAGGATTAGTGCGAAAAGTGGAAGACAAAGAATTGTGAAAGCAATGTTTGAGTTTTGTGGAACCTGCATTCTGCAACCCGCGATCTGAAAGATCGACAGTCAAGAGACATCCGTAAAAGATCAACGGTGCAAAAATATTGGTTTGGAAAGCGGAAATCGAGAAATGATATTTTGAAAAAGTCACATATCCGATATCTGATTTCCACCTCAAATCGACGATCACGAAAAGATTAAAGGAGATCGATGGTGCAAAACGATTGAGGTGGACAACTAAGTGCAGAAAGACATTTTGAGAAATCTCATAGTTGGGAAATTCGCATACCGCATCCTATCTTAGATCTACGATCAAGAAGTATCCTGATATAAAATAAATGCCTTAGCATGGATGCAGAAATGGAGAGTGAGTAAGATCACGATTGGAAGATTCATGAAGAGGTACGATTATAGAAATGACGCTATGGTGAAGATATGCGTCTGTAGGAAGACATGGAGGTATTTATCGACACGTTGACTGAAGGAAATAATTTGTCTCTGTGATAAATAATGACAAAGTCCAAAAACTGAATGGCGGACTAATAAAAATCATTCCAGGGTGGCAAGGTGGCGCTAAGGCAGACTATAAGTCCACAAAGGGTGTTGTAGCACCCTTGTTTGTTGTAGTAGTTAGAAACCTAGGGTGTGGAGCATCCTTCTTCATTGTAATAGACAGAAACCTAGGGTGCTGTTGCAACTTTTCTGTAGAAGCAGATAAAGCAATTTTGTAGATTCATCTTATTGATGAGTTTGAATTTGTGGTTTTCTCTTTGAGGTTTCCATGATAAAATTTGTGTCTTAACCTGTTTGATTCATTTTGCATTTTTATTTTAAAGAAAAATACTATACTGATTCACCCCCCCGGTATTGTGGGATAACCCAATAATTGGTATCAGAGAAGGTTCCTTCATTACAGCCTAACCATTGGAAGGTATATCCTATTTAAAACCACTACGGATTAACAAGAAGGTTTAGTCGCTAGCAAATCTCCATTGTTCACAGGAAAATATTATGCTTACTGGAGTGTGAGAATGAGGTGCCATCTGATGTCCCTTAGATGGAAGGTTTGGGATGCAACTATAAAGAAATATAAAATAGATGACCAAGCACCTACAGACAATATAGGACTAGGCCAATATGAAGGTAATTCCAAATTCCTGAATGCAATCCTAAGTGGGTTTATAAACTCTGTATTTACAAAAGTTATGTGATGCAAGACTACCAAACAAGCCTAGGATAAGTTAAAAATTATCTATGAAGGAGAATCTAAAGTGAAATCATCCAAGCTTCAGATATATAAAGGGCAGTTTGAGAGCCTTAAAATTAAAGAAGATGAAAACATTGGGGAATACATTCTAAGAGTAGATGAGGTTATCAATGCTATTAGAGGTATTGGAGAAAAATTAAAAGAGAGAGAAGTTGTGATCAAGGAACTAAGAATGTTGCTAATGAAATATGACTCAAAATTATCCACCCTAGAGGAACGAGATGATCTTGACAAATTAAGAGTAGATGAACTACATGGAATCCTCATTGCATGTACAAGATGAGAACTGGACTAAATGAATCCTCAAGAAAAGAAGCAGCATGTAAAGCCTCATCCAAAAATCAATCAGAGAACCTAGATGATGAGGATGCTCTTTTTATCAAAAAACTTAAGAAGGGTACCAGAAAATATAGAGGAAAGTTACCCCTAAAATGTTTTGATTGTGTAAGAATTGGACATTTTTCTTCAAAATGCACTTACCCTAAAGAAGATAATAACGATGAGAGAGAAGTCTCAAAATTCAAAAAGGGTAAAACAGGAAACAAGAAGAAGTCCTATGAGAAAAAGAAAACTATCTACACCATGGAAGATAGTGAAGATGTAGATACAAGTGAAGATGAGAAAACTGAAATTCTATTTATGGGTCTAGATAATCAAGCTTCACATGGTGACTCAGATGAAGAAGGACAAGTAGACTTAAGAGTTGAACTTGTTAGCGCTCTTGAAGAACTTGAGAAATGCAGGAAAAATAACAAACAGTCAAGTCATATCATTAGTAAGTTGGAAGCTCAACTTTTAGATGCCAAAAGGATTGAGGAGGATCTAAACCTACAGCTCAAAAGAACAATCCAAGAATTTGATAAGCTTGAAGAAGAGATCATACAATTCAAGTAAAAGCTTGATTAAGGATCTATCAAATTAAAGTTTGAAAATAGCTCAAGGATTCTAGATGACATCTTAAATAGCCAAAGAGCATCTATTGATAGATCTAGGTTGGGTTTTAACAAAGAAAAGAAACCAGAATGTTTCTCTTTCACTAATCAAGGAGGAAACAAGAAAAGTTATGTTGAAGAACTCATTAGAGGAAATTTCAACTCAAAATGGGCCTTTTAACTTTTATTCAAATTTCGTGTCATCAGGTGTTAGCCAATGAAATTGCTTTAAATTTGAAACACAGTATAGGTCTTAAACACTTTTTTAATATAAATTTGGGGATAGGTATCATAAAAAAAAACTACTTTTTTTGTTTGTATTTTTGACATATCTCCCTGTGTTTTTACTCAAATTTAGATCGGGAGAGCTCGTTGGATGTGGAATTGAATTCCGCATCCAACAAGTACCCACTCGGCATACTTTTGACGGACCCCTCTACCCCAAAAACAAGAAATACCTAAAAAATGGAATGATGACATCATTATTCCATTTTCTTAGGTATTTCTTGTTTTTGGGGTAGCGGGGTCCATCAAAAGTATGCCGAGTGGGTACTCGTTGGATGCGGAATTTAATTCTGCATCCAACGAGCTCTCTCGATCAAAATTTGAGTAAAAACACAGGGAGATATGTCAAAAATACAAACAAAAAAGTAGTTTTTTTCTTTTCTTCTTCCAAAATTAATAAATATTATTTTATTATTTTAACTATTATTTTATTAGTTCATTTTAGGAGGCCCATTTTGAGTTGAAATTTCCTCTAATGAAAGAGTCCAGTGAAAAAGGAAGAAAGCAAGAGAACTTCCCCAAACTCTCAAGATAAAAACATAAATAATATGGTGCCTGAGAGACCAAATAGATATCTGTAGATATTTTTAGGCCACTGTTACTCCTGTAATAACTTTCGTCATAAAGCCTTAAATTGCAAAGCTAATCGGAAGGTTCCTGAATACAAGAAGAAGTTATCAAGTAATAAACCAAAAGGAAATCATAACCTTTTTACACTACTTCAAAAATATGACATAGAGTCTTACAAATGTAATAACCATGGACATGTGGCAAGAGATTGTAAACTGATGACTCCTAGAAAAAGGACTGTTGCAATTAAGTCTCAAGACACAAAACAAAAGAATTATTGGAGGGGAAAGGAAGAAAAGGAAAGTTCTATGACTTCTCTATGTGCAACGAAAAATCAAAACTTATGGAATTTGGATAGTGGGTGTTCAAAACATATGACCGGTAACCCAAACAATTTCATAACACTAAAAGATAATAAGGGTAAAGTCACTTTTGGAGACAATTTGTCTTCCAAGATAATTGGCAAAGGAATAGTTATTGTTAATAACAAGATCAAAGAAGAAAATGTATTACTAGTAGAAAATATCAAGCCTAATCTCCTTAGTGTAAGTCAAACATGTGATCAAGGGCACATATGTATTTTTTACTCAGAGAAATGTGAGATAAGGAAAAAGGACTCATGAAGAGTTGTTGGCATCGCTATAAGAAATTCAAACAATGTACACATCCTAGAAAATGAAAATCGATGTTACTTAAGTATGGTTGATGAAAGTTGGTTATGGCACAGAAGGATGGGACATTTAAACTTTGACAATATTGTCCAAATAAGTAAGAAGGAAGCTGTAAGAGACTTGCCTAAAATTGTAAAACCACTAAACATAGTTTGTAAACATTGTCAACATGGGAAAAAAACTAGAGCTTGTTTTAAAACAAATCCTGAACATATGACCTCACATACTCTTGAAATAATGCACGCAGATCTCTATGGACCAACAAGAGCTAAAATCTTGCAAGGAGAATACTATTTCATGTTTCTCATTGATGATTACATAAGGATGACTTGGGTGACATTTCATAAGGAAAAATCAGAAGCTTTTGAAAAATTCAAAATCTTCAAGGAAATGGTTGAAAATGAGACATATATGAAAATCAAATGTCTTAGATCAGAAAATGGGGGAAGGTTTACTTCAAATGAGTTCAATGAGTTTTGTGAGACACATGGAATTAAGAGACAATTCTAAGCTACAATAACTCCTCAGCAGAACAATGTTGTTGAAACAAAAAATAGAACACTCCAAGAAGCTGCCAGAACAATGCTTAATGAAGCAAAGTTGCTAGATGCATATTGGAGAGAAGTAGTATACACAATTGTTTATATACTTAATAGAAGACAACTCAGAGTGAATGAGGACAAGGCCCATTATGAACTATGGTATGGAAGACCGTCCTCAGTCAAATATTTCAAAGTATTTGGTAGTAATTGTTACATTAAAATGAACAAGGATGGCCATGGAAAGTTTGACTCTAGTACTGATGAAGGAATATTTCTAGGATATTCATCCACCAAGAAGGCATATAGATGTTACAATAAAATGTTACACAATATTGTAGAAAGTATAGATGTAAGAGTAGATGATATAAAACCAAGAAGTGAAAGAAGTCATGACAGTGCTGAAGATACAAATAATGAAGAAAAGGAAGAGTTGCAAGAGGACGAAAGTACTCATGATGAAGAAGAAGGAATAAAAAAGGAAGATACATAGGAAAGTGAAGAAGACTTCCTAAGACATGATACAAAAAAACCATCTATAAGGATACAAAAGAATCATCCAGAAACACAGATCATAGGTGATAAAAATATTGGAGTCAATACAAGGAGACAACTAACATTTAATGAACAAGCTCTACTCTCAATAGTTGAACCTAATAATTTTACAGAAGCGAGCAAGAATAATGAATGGTTCAAAGCTATGAATGAAGAATTAGATCAGCTTGAGAAAAACAAGACCTGGGAATTTGTCCCGAGACCTAAAGATAAGAATGTTATAGGGACCAAATGGGTTTTCAAGAACAAATTCAATCAGGATGGTCAAGTAATAAGTAAAAAGGATAGATTAGTATATAAAGGGTATGCTTAGGTAGAAGGGATTGATTTTGAAGAAACTTATTCTCCTATGGAAAGACTTGAAGCAATCAGAATGTGTCTAGCACTCTCATGCCATAAAAATTTTAAAGTGTATCAAATGGATGTTAAGTCTGCGTGTTTGAATGGAAAGATAGAAGAAGATGTTTATATTGAAAAAACTAAAGGTTTCCTATTATTAGAAAATAGAGACTATGCTTGCAAACTAAAAAGGGCACTCTATGGTCTCAAACAAGCTCCAAGTGCATGGTTTTCAATGTTGGATAGCTACCTAAAACAACTAGGATTTAAGAGAGGTGCCACTGAAATAAATCTCTACTTAAAAATCAAAGATGAAAATATGATCATTGTTGTTGTTTATGTAGATGGCATCATATTTGGAAGAAATTTATAAATACCAAGTGTAGACTTTTCCTCTGAAATGAAGAAGCAATTTGAAATGTCAATGTTGGGTGAACTAACATTCTTCTTAGGATTACAAGTTTATCAAACAGACAAAGGAATCTTTATCTATCAAACTAAGTACATCAAAGACATGCTTAAGAGATTTAAGATGGAAGACTCCAAATCTCTTAGTACACCTATGATCACATGTTGTAAATTAAGTAAGGACGATGAGTCTCTGGAAGTGGATCATACCATGTACATATCCATGATAGGTAGCATGTTGTATGTGACAGCTACAAGACCATATGTGATGCAAGTTGTAGGATTGGTTGCTAGGTTCTATTCAAGCCCCAAAGAAGAGCATGTAACTGCAGTAAAAAGAATTTTCAAATATTTGAAAGGTACTATGGAGTATGGGTTATGGTATCCAAAAAGTAAAGAATTTACTGATGCAGATTGGGCAAGAAGTGTGGATGATCGAAAGAGTACCAGTGGAGAAACATTCTTCTTAGGAAATTGTTTGGTTTCATTGTTAAGTAAAAAGAAATCTTCCATTTCACTCTCCACGGCAGAGACCGAATATATTGTTGTTGCATCATGTTGCACCCAGGTCATTTGGATGAAGCAGACACTAGAAGACTTACTAGTGAAGTATGAGCACCCAATAATAATAAATTGCAATAATACGAGTTCCATAAAAACCACTTATACTATGAAATGAGAACTCGACACAGTTCTCCTTTTTCTCTCTCCTAATTTTAGTATCTATTATTACCTCATTTTCAAAAAGGGTTGATACCAGTATCACACATTTTCATTTTGAGGTGTTTTTTGGGCATTTGAACCATCTTTGTTGTAAAGTATTTTTAATTTGTATTTTCAAGTGTTTTTTTTAGAAACTTAACAAAATAATATACATTTATAAGCAAGTTATAATGAAAAACATATACATTTTGTAGTTTTTTCTTTAAAATAAGATATTTTTATGGACAAAATAAGACATTTTTATTGACAAATTTGTAAAAAGTTCTAGAAAATAAAAACAGTGAAAACCATTTTCAATGGGTTTTCAGAGATATTTTGTATAAAAATGATACTATTTTATATTATTTTCCAAAATTTGATGATTCACATAAATTCAAGAAAAACAATACCACATATTTGTAAATAAAATATTAAAAACATTATATATAGAAATTTTATTTCTAAAATAAAGTTGGAAGTCAAAAATATTACTAATATATCGTATCAAAAAGTTGTCAAATTTAACATTTTCTTCAAGACACGAAACTAATCAACAATATCTCGCCTACCAAATTCTTCATTGAAATTGGAATTTTCTAACCTTGGCTTCCTTCAGGAACATCAATGTCCTCTTCCATTGGGTATTCTATGTCTGCAAGATGCCCAAAGTTCTCCTTTCCAAACATCCCTCCTAATGATTGAGGCTTTTGTTTCACTAAAAATTTAAAAAGTACATTAAAAAAATTACATGGATATTACATTAAAAAAATAAAATAAAAATTAACCCCTCCCCCCTTCCCCGCCACATTAAATTTAAAAAAATTAAGAAAATTTTAAAACCCCCTAACCTAAACATCAACATTACTTAAAAATTTTAAAAAAATTGTTGGGTAAGTAAGGTGAGGAGTGTAGTAGTAGTAACTCAAGGGTATGCTGGTTGGTAGCATAATTAAACTAAAATTCCTAAAGTAGGCAGGAGCATAGCGGTGTGAAAGCAGTCAGTGTTAAAAGTGCATGCCCACCCACTAAAGCAATCCTTTTCCAAGCAAGAAGAGCCCCACATTAAATTTAATAAAATAAAAATAAAACCCCCTAACCCTCTAACTCCCCACAACATTACATTAAAAAAAATTATATTAATTCCTCCTCCCCCCTAAACCGCCCTCACAACATTACATTAAAAAACATTTAAAAATAAATTATACCCCCTAACCCTAAACTCCACCCCACCCACACAACATTTTATTAAAAAAAAATATAGATAATTTAAAACAATATGAAAAAAATATTTTTTTAACCCCCTAAATGGCCCCCTAAACATTATATTAAAACAAATTAAAAAAAAAAACTCTCCCTCTCCCTCCTACCTTCCTCACTAGAGTTTTGTAAAGATAATTGGTTATTAAGAGAAGGTTAAAATATATAATTTTATATTCATTATTCATGCCAGATTGTTAGAGTTAATATAAGCACAAAACAAATACTATTTAATAAATAAAAAGAACAAAAATTTATATGAAAATACAAAAACAAAAGATCCAAAAAATACTATGTAGATTAGCATAGTTGAAGGATAAAAAAATGTGTTCAATATAATAATGAGAATGTCCACTTAAATAGATTTAGATTTTTCCAATCCAATAGTCCACTTATATTTTTCCAACCCAATTAAATAGATTTAAATTATTAAAGAATAATTAAATTTTTAATAGAATCATAAAATTTTGTGGTTGTTTAGTGATTTATGTGTTTACCTTTCACAAGTTAGAACATGCCCCATAAGTTAAATGGTTGACATTTAGATATTATGTCATATTTTAGACTTGCTTGAGCGGATAAAATTATTTTTGTTTTCTCATATCAAATTTTATTTATTTATTATTAAATAGTATTTGTTTTGTGTTTATATTAACTCCAATAATTTGATATGAATAATGGATATAAAATTATATATTTTAGCTTTTATTTAATAATGAGTTATCTTCACAAAACAAAACTAAGGAGTTAGTTGTGTCTATAAACACACTTGTAATTGTGCAAGCTTTTTATAGTTAAACAAAATACAAAATCTTATATGACTAACTAATTAACCAAAAGTTTTAAAATTAATATCACTCACATTCTATTAATAATTTGATGAATAATAATATTATTATTTAATTTTCAAGTTAGCTTAATATATTTTACTTTTACATTTTAGTTTTAAAATTAACAAAAATAATCTTGATTAGATGCATCATTAACCTAATTTGGAATAATGAAAAACAAAATAAAGGGTATAGTTATGGAATCCATATTTTAATATTTTTCATTTCCGCCGTGACAAGAGCTTTATTGGTATAGTTATGGAATACTCATTCTAATATGGATATAGTTATGCTTCAAGGGAAAAAAATAGTTATGCAATACTTGTTTTAATATTTTTTATTTCGTCTTTGGCATGAGATTTATATATTTTTCACCAAGATATGAAGCAAAAGAGGTCGTCGTTTGTCCAAATGACATTAGTATGAACGTTGGCATCAGTATGAATACTAAGTTTCAGTATCCTTCCTAATATTGTAGAAGGTGAAGCTTCTCCATTCGGAAATATTGAGCAATCTCGTTGATCATTATCATGCACTCTTATAGAATTTTCTCCAATTATAATTGTTGAACATCCACGCTCGAAACCAACACTGATCATTGTAAGAGTTGAAAGTGTAAGAGTTGATATTAACGTGTAATGCTTCATGAGGTGGGCATAAACCAAAATTAGACACACAGAGCTAGAACACACATAGTACCAACCAAATCACAGAGGACAAATGACTTATATTTCGATTCCAAAGAGTTGCACAATGGA
>LPNX010158898.1:0-29478 GCA_001517045.1 Pseudotsuga menziesii | reverse complement strand
ATAGATTCTAATGGGGTGTCAGAATCCATGGATCAGTTTGAATAATTTCACATGAGTTATTTTAGATGTTTTTTATTGGTATGATGTTTGTAATTGAAACTTTAAAGGAGAATTTGATCATTTATATAACTAATTTGTTCTTGTAGGATCTTATATATGATTTCATTATGAATCATAGCATAGTTTGTTTGATTTTAAATGGTTAAAGTGGTGAAATTATTTATGAAATATTTGTTTTTGTTTAATATGCAAGTTTCAAAAAAGTTGTAATTTATCTCTTAAAGAAAAAGTTATTTTCCAATTTAGGGGTTGATTTCAAAGTTTTTGTAAACAACAGTGTGACATGTTTAGGCCATGGCAATATTTTTTACCCCGAAAAAAAAAAAACGTGTATACTGGTATCAACACTTTTCTATTTGGGGGGTGTTTTTGGTGTTATTTATGCAAAAATCATCATTTTTATGGCTAGAGTTCTCGTTCTTAGTATAAAGTTCTCGTTTCATAGTATAAGTGGCTTAAACATGTCAAAAATCCTTGTGATGCACTCCAAGACAAAACACGAACCAATAAAATATCACTTCCTAAGAGAACAAGTATCCCAAAAGGTGGTCAAACTAGAGTATGTTGACACAAAAGAAAAGGTTGCGGGCATTTTCACCAAGCCACTACCTAAGGAAGCCTTTGTGCATATTAGACAGAAGATGGGAGTGATTCCCCTTCAAAGGTTGTAGAAGAGGAAGCACAATCTCAGGGGGAGATACGATGACATGGGGAGTTGTCAGAAAGAAAAAAGACAGGAAATATTCAATGGCATAACAGGTTATCCTTTGTAATTGTTGTCAAAGGGGGAGAAGTTTTAGATATTCCCATCAATGAAAAATGGGGAGATTGTTGAGAATATAATTTTTCGTTGATGTCAAAGGGTTTCAAGTATGAAAAAGGAATAACTAGTAGATATGGTAGCAAGATGATTTTAGCAATGACACAAAGGATAATCAGTTATGAGGAATTAGGGATTAGGGATTATGAACCTAAGGATCAATAATGAACATGTAGGCCTAAGTATGTGCAGGTATTCATGATTTATATCATGGGGAGAGAAAATCTATGACTATGGTTTAATATCACAAGTTAGAGTTGCGAATGAGATAAATTGACAATTCCCATCCATGTGCTTGAAAGATCGTGTGGTAGAGATTAGAGTTGACATAAGATAAACGGTCAAGGGTCATTTAACTGAAGAAAGAGCCCAGAGGATAAAAAGGGAAGTCGAGTTGCGAAATATGAAACTAATCATTGGGATCAGGATCTAGATCGACGAAGGGGATTGATCATGAAAATAGATCATCGATTGTCAGCGATTCGCTGAGAGAACTAGCGTGGATAAATATATCCTGATGTGTGTGAACTATTAATGAAGTCTGGCTTATGATATTTGGGGTCCACCGTCAATTTAGATCTAATAGTCATCATGGATTTCGCATATTCAACTAGCAAGTGAGTTAACGTTCTGGATGGGAGGGAAATTTCATTGAGATATAGTTTACTGACAACGTGGACGGTCTTGATCAATCAAGAGACATTACAGAAGTCAATCTTAAAAATATTGATTGCTGTGGATTATTTCCGCACAAAGTAAAGTGAAGGTCCGTAGTACACATTAGATCGTAGATCGACGGTCATGATTGAACTGTGCAAAAGAAATCAACGATTCATATGGAAAGATGAAGGTGAAAAGCGGAAAGTAGAAAATCACAAAAAGACTTTAGGAAATTTCATATTTCCACATTCTGCATCCCACGATATGAAAGATCGACGGTCAGAAAGACAATCCGTAAAAAATCGACGATGCAGAAATACTAGTTTGGAAAGCGGAAGGTAGAGAATTGTGAAAGCAATGTTTAAGTTTCTGAGAACCTACATCCCGTCATCTGGAATATCGATGGCCAGAAAGACATCCATAAAATATCGACGGTGCAGAAGTATTAGTGTAGAAAGTGGAAGACAAAGAATTGTGAAAGCAATGTTTGATCTTTTGGGAACCTGCATTTCGCAACTCCTAATGTTGAAGATCGATGGTTAGGAAAAATTTGTAAAAGCCCAATGGTGTAGAAGGATTAGTGAAAAAAGTGGAAGACGGAGAATTGGGAAAGCAACATTTAAGTTGTTGGGAACCCGCATTTCACAACCTGTGATCAAGAAGATCAACAGTCAAGAGACATCCGTAAAGGATCAATGGTGCAGAAAGATTGGTTCGTAAAGCGAAAACTGGGAAATGATATTTGGAAAAAGCCACATATCTGATATCTGATTTCCACCTCAGATCGAAGATCACGGAAATATTGAAGGAGATCAATGGTGCAGAATGGTTGAGGTGGAAACATAAGTGTGGAAAGATATTTTGAGAAAAGTCATAATTGGGCAATCTACATACCACATCCTATCTTAAATCTATGGTCAGGAAGAAGACCGATATAAAATCAATAGCTTAGGATGGATGCAGAAATGGAGAGTGTGGAAGATCACCATTGGAAGATTCATGAAGAGGTACAATTAATGAAATGATGCTATGGTGAAGAGATGCATCCGCAAGAAGACATGGAGGTATTTATCGACATATTGATTGAAGGAAATAATTTGTCTCTATGATAGCGAATGATAGAGTCCAAAAAGTGAATAGAAGACTGATAAAAATTAGTCCAAGGTGGCAGGGTGGCGCTAGGGAAGACTATAAGTCTGCAAAGGGTGTTGTAGCATCCTTTTCTATTGTAACAGATAGAAACCTAGGGTGTTGGAGCATCCTTATCTATTGTATTAGGAAGAAACCCATGCTGTTAGAGAATCCTTGTCTGGTGTAGCAGACCAAAAATTGGTGTGTTGTTGCACCCTTTCTATAGAAGCAGATAAAGCAATTTTGTATATTCATCTTATTAATGAGTTTGAATTGGTGGTTTTCTCTTTGAGGTTTCCACGATAAAATTTGTCTTAACATGTTTGATTCTTTTTGTGTTTTTATTTTAAAGAAAAGGACAATATTGATTCACCCCCCACTCTCAGTATTGTGGGATAATCCAACAATTGGTATCAGAGTAGGTTCCCTCATCACAGTCTAACCACTAGAAGGTAGATCCTATTTAAAACCACTATGGATCAATAAGAAGGATTAGCCACCAACAAACCTCCATTGTTAAAAATAGAAAATTAGGTTTACTGGACTGTGAGAATGAGGTGCCATCTGATGTCCCTTGGATGGAAAGTTTGGGATGCAACTGTAAAGGAATATAAAATAGATGTCCAAGAACCTACATACTATATAGAACTAGGAAAATATGAAGGTAATGCCAAAGCCCTAAATGCAATCTTGAGTGGGTTGACAAATTCTGTATTTACAAAACTTATGCGATGCAAGACTACCAAACAAGCCTAGGATAAGTTGAAAATCATCTATGAAGGTGTTTCAGCTGCAACATTTCTCCCAATTTTTTTAAAATTTTGGACCCTCCTTTTAATTTTTATCTTTCCTAAGATTGTTTGGATTGCTGAACTATGTTTATGTTTTCTCTCTACTACAAAATTGGATTGTTTGAAGTTGAAGTGAGGCCAATTGCTTTCATGCTTTTCGGAAAACTGCTCCTTGACTGCAAACGCGTTAACGGTGGAGTTTTGAAAATGATGTCTTTTGGTCTGAATGATTTCCTTCATCGCTATCAGAATTCTATTTATGTTCGAGTCAGAGCTTGTTTCTCTTTCCTGTCATTGTTTCAAAGGTTAAATGAACTGATTTCATCGTTGCCCAGCCTAAATATTTCAAACACTTAACACTTTTTTTTTCAATAAATTTTTCGCTGTCAGAAGTTTTTTAGACAGTAAAATGGGGCCGTAGTTCTCTATGCAGCCGCCATTGCGGAAGCTAAACGCTGAATGTTTCGACAGTTATCTCTTTTCTTTTTCGATGCTGAGGTTTTTGACTTTGCTATATTTTTTGCTTTTTGCTCTCAGAACAATTTATAGCTTTAATCGGAAGCCATAGTCCTTATTTCATCCGCCATTACAGCTCCTCAGCAAACTAACCATCCGACGTATAACTGTTTCCGCTCGTCGATGGATAGATGTTTCTTTTACCGATCACGCAGTTTTATTGTTTCAAAATTTTTGCCTTGCGATGATTTCTTCTTTTGTTTCGACAAATAGTTGGAGTTTAGTCTTCCCAATCGTCAATGTTTTATTTTTGCTGTGGAATCCATTTTCCATCCACCTTCCGCCATTGCGGTTACGTATTGATATATCCTACAGACGATTTATGATTAGTCCTTCCGATCCTTGATTCCTGGATGGCAGTTGCTGTTGTTTTATTTTCACCGACAGATAATTCTTAGTCTTGATGTTTCCCTGGTTTTACTGCTTAAACCTTTTCTTTTCGATGATTTGTTTTCTCTATCGGAGCGTTTTTAATGTTTGATCGAAGGGTTAGTCTCTTGTGTCGCCGACATGGCGATTGCGTCGAGCTCATCATCACCGACGTTTAGTCATGGAAACTTTCGATCGCTGCATTTTTTGTTTGAAAGTAGAAGTCGCAGTCTGATTAACTGATCATCCGATTGTTATAGTTTTTCCGCCCGCCGAAGTGGTGTATTTTCCAAACGATTAGTATCTATTGCTTTTGACTATCGGTAGGGTTTTTTCCTACCATGTTTTTGTTGTGTCGTTACTCTACTTTATGGGATGGTGGAGTTTTCCCATGAGTGTGGGTCGAGTCAAAGTTTATGTGACGAAGAGTGCAGTTTGGGGGTTTTAGTGTACTGAAGAGTGGTGATTACTTTGTCTTTCCATATAATGCATGTATGGATGCAATCTGTGTTACTTGGTCAAACGCTAATTGATCTAATGACTGTTTATTCATGACTGGGTGATTACTGTTGTAGAGAAGACATATCTAAAGGACAAAGCATAAGGGAGTTAACCGAAGAAAAGAAAAATGAAGAAGCAGAACTAGAGAATAGAAGAAGCAAGTCGGGTTCAGGCTCAACCGGATCTAGCAAGAGACCAATGGATTATTGAGCAAAATAAATAGAGGCAGAGGCCCAGGCTTGGAAACGTTTAGCAGTTACCAAGCTGGTCCCTTTTTTTTCATAAAATTGCTCTTAAATCATAAATATGAAATGTAACACTTGTATGAATCATGAGCACTCACAAACTGACAAAACTGTGAGATTAATACAGTTGGGGGAGCCTGAAGGTCATTGGGCAAGGAAACCCAAAGGTTTGGTTGTTTTTGTATAAATATAGGAAAGTTAGAGGGAAGGGGGGATTTTTCCTAGAAAAACTTGTGAGCTACTTGTTGTAAGAGGAACTACTTCGTTTTGCAATAATACAATTACAAATTTTTCCTGTTGGAGAAAGTGCTGTTTGGAATGTTCAAATGTGATCAAATGAACAATGTTGAAGGGGAACTATTTTGTTTTCAGCTATGTTTCATTAGCTGTGAGAGCATTCTAACTTTCTGAACCTATGTTCTTATTTGAATGTTCTCTGGTTTATTATGTGATAATTTCCACTATGAGTAATGCATGTTTTAACCGGTGACAAGCTATCTTGTCGTGTTTATCTTTATTCATGTTTATATGTTTTGATTCTAAGAAAAACTATCTGTGATTTATATTAACATGTGAATAGTATTTCATTACTCATGAATTAATAACCTCGCTCCCTAGGGATATCTTAGTTAGATTTTGCTTCTTTCAGTTGTGTGTGATTTAGATGCAAGAGAGTATAAGACGAGAGGTAAGAACATGTGCATCACATTGTGACCACTCCTTGCATTCTTCATAAATCTACATCTTAGATAGGCACTTGCATATCATACTTAAAACTAAAAACACAAAAATATACACGGTGGACCGGGCTGCAACCGATAAAACCTTTTATTTTTGTTACTTGACCTACGATAGCCGGACCGCAAACCGGATGGATTCCCCATACCAAACAGTAACGGGCTATTTGGGAATGTTACTGGGGAGAATCCCTTACTGTTGTTGCCTGCAATTTTCCAGGCCTCAACAGTTTTGGCGCTATAAGGAGGGCCGCCAGTGCATGGCTGGCCGAGGAAACCCATTTTCTCGAGATTATTCCACCAGTGATAGTTCTAAAATCAGTTTGTTTCCCAATTCAACTCCTGAAGAGAAGTGGAAGCAACACTTGTATTCTATTGATAACGAAGTTGTTAATGATCTGAGAAGACATACCAGGGCTTATGTAAAGAATATTGGAGGATTACTGATTATCCCTGACTTGCCTAGAAGAGAATATAAAAAGAAAGATCGTCCTATATTGGAAGACTCAGTGTTGGTTGGAGATTTGGAAGAACTGGTAGAAACAACCTTATAGGAAGTGGTTCAGCCTTCAAATCAAGTGGGCCCAGAGACACCTTACTATTCACCTATCCATACTCCTATTCATTCACCACCTCATTCTCCACCCAGACTCATGGCAGGCGTAAACACAAATCAGCCACCCAACCCACCAAATCCACCACCTGCTTGGAAAGCCAGATCACTTTTGAACCTGACACCTCCATTGCATGATTTACCTCAAGCTTTTGAAAAGAAGTTGCCCAAGTTTGATCCAAATGAGTAGAAGTTAGTAGATGACCATTTACAAATTTTTTATTTGGCAATAGAAGGATTAAGGGCCGGGGAGCATGAGGATGTCGTTTGTAGACATTTTCCACACACCCTTAAAGGAGCAGCAACATCATGGTATTTTGGTTTGCCTGCAAACACTATCCCAGACCGGGATACCTTTGAAAGGATTTTTAGAAGTAAGTATGCAACCCAAAAAACTCATGCAGATCTCATGAAAGGACTGTGCGCCTTAAAGAAAGAAAGAAAAGAGAAGGTGCATAGTTTTACCCAAAGATTCGCAGCCTATCTTAAGAATTTTTTTGAAGCTGATTGAGTATTATACCTCATCTCTAGGACCCGAATTGGCCATGTTTTCCAAAATGAAATCCAAACCTACGTTAGCATAGACTTATGAAGAAGCAGAGAGAGTAGAGGATGAAAAAGAAAGCATCAAAGATTATCCTGAATGGTCAGGAGAAAAAAATGTTGGGAGGAAAGCTTTGTTATTTACTAAGCCTAAAGAGGAGCAATCACCAGATTTCGAAGGAATGGCAAAGGTGATGCAGAAGCTCTCTAACAAAATCATAGACTTGGAAAAGGAAAAGGAAGCCCAAAAGTTCTATAAGCCTTATTACAAGAAAAGGAAAGATAACAATCAATCCCAAACCCCTCCACACAACCCTGCATCTATGAACTTAACGGAGGTAGGAATGGATAAATTTTGCACTTTCCACCAACAACCCCATTCTGAAAATAATTGTCCTCAATGGATAAATTCAATGACATTGGTTATGAACCAGCTGTTGGATTCCAAATTAACTGAGGACAACGATGAAGAAGGGAAAGACAACAATAAATCAACATAAAAACAGAGGATGAGGCCATGGTTTTATGGGACTGTGTATCGTTGTTTGATGGCGAGGAAGAAAAGGATCTAAGACATGAGGACATCTTGGAAACAAATGTAATGACGAGAAGCTAGGGGTTGATTGAGGAAAGCAGTCTTATGCTCCCGAAGATTAAGAGACTTCAAAAGAATGTTAAGAAATTTCAAAACAACTCCTCAGCTAATAAAATTCCAGAATTTGCCATCACCAGTCAAAATCATAGACAGATCAACACGCCTACTAAGCCCAATGAAGAAAAGATAAATAATGTGAAACCGAATCTCACAGCACATAACATGGATTATGACATTGTGGAGGATGTAAAAAAGGTAATGGAAAACATCTCATTATTTGAAGTGTGCAATGTGCCGCAACAGAAAGAAAAGCTATTGAAAGCACTTGAAATATCCGAGGAGAGGCTGCCCACTGACAATCAGCCCCAAGAAGAAGAAATTGGTGAAGCAAGTATGGGAGGTAAGCCTAAATGCAAGACTCTACCTTTTCTCCTTACTTTTGAAATTTTCAACCACAACGTGCATAATTGCCTTGTAGACTCGAGGGCATCAGTCAATGTCATGCCGCTGTCGATCTGCAAAAATATAAATGGACAACCTAAACCATCTACCTGGAGGGTCGTTCAGTTGGATCAAACGAATGTGAAGGTAATTGGGGAAATGGAGGATGTTCTCATTCGCTTATCTTCAAATAACAAGGTATGTCAATTGATTGATATTGTGGTGGTTGACATATCGGAAGCTTATGGACTTGTTTTGAGCAAAGATTGGTCGGCAAAGCTGAATGGATATTTTGCCTCGGACTGGTCACATCTGTGGCTACCATATAAAGGAAGCCCAAATCAAATTAAAGTTTTGAGGGAGCCCCACATGAAACACAATGTTACTCAGTTCGAAGGTAAAAATGAACCAGTGGATTCTGTTTTGGGAAATTACTTTGTTGAGCTAGAACTAGGAAACTATCAAGCAGAAGAAGCCAACAATACATCAGACACTCAACCTGATCTCCTTCAGTTTTCACAGGCTGATGAAATTGATTATAAAATAGTAGACTTAGTTGTAGATGGAGATGTTAATTCTCGCATGGTAGTGGTTAGTGATTTTTGGATGCTTTTCTTTGATGGTTCTAAAACTTTAGAGGGGTCAGGAGCTGGATATCTCTTGATTGACCCTAAGAAAAACAAACATTTTCTTTCATGTAGGTTAGAGTTTGAATGTACCAATAACACAGTTGAATATGAAGCATTAGTTCAGGGACTAAGAAAAACAATTGAATTAAAGGCAAAAAATCTAAAAGTGTTTGGAGATTCTGAAATAATTGTAAAACAAATTTGAAATCAAATAAATTGCATTTCTCCTCATTTAAAAGCTTATCAAAATGAAGTATGGGATTTACTTAAATGTTTTAGTGCATTTAACATTGTATCGATTCCAAGACTTAAGAATGCAGCAACTGACTTGCTGGCCACCTCAGCTGCGAGGCTGGTGCCCTCTAATAATCGATGCTCTGTTGAATTGATTTTTAGGCCTTCAGTTCCAGATATGATTACCCATCTACGAGTGGTCGATGATGATCAGCAGATTCTAGAATGCCTGACAAATGACGAGACTTTCAAAGGGGTGATTATTGACGATGAAGAACATCAAGCCAAGCTAAATTTCGATAATTTTATTCCTAAAGGAGTCAGGACTTTAGAGCGAATGTTTGATTTAAACAAGAAATTTAGAAGACCAGTGAATGTGAAGACTCATAGCTCATGTCTACAGTTCGAGTTTATTAATTTGGGGACCGAAATTGAGCCTAAATATGTGAATTTGGGAAAGTGTTACTCCCCAGGTGAAAGGAATAAATTTATCAGTCTTTTCAAATAATACAAAGATGTTTTTTCCTGGACGTATGAAGATATGAAGACATATGACACCAATATTATTCATCATGTTATCCCCATCAGATCTGGAATCAAACATTATCAGTAGCCTTTAAGGAAAATGCATCCAAAATTAGAACCTTTGATTCAGAATGAAGTAAAGAAGCCATTGGATGCTAGAATTATCTTCAAGGTTAGACACTTGGAATGGGTTTCAAATTTGGTACCGGTAAGGAAGAAATCCAGAGAAATTAGACTATGTGTTGATTTCAGAAACTTGAATCGCACTTCGGATAAAGACAATTATCATGTCCCACCCATGGAACAGATATTGCAAATGGTTTCAGGTTCTGAATTATTCTCTTTATTGGATGGATTCTTAGGCTACAATCAAGTATTAGTAGCTAAAGAAGACAGACTTAAAACGACATTCAGAACCAGGTGGGGAACTTTTGCTTACACAAGGATGGCCTTTGGACTCATAAACGTTGGAGCTACTTTCCAGAGGGCTATGGACATAGCTTTCCATAGTCTGATTGGCCGCAGTGCTGTAGTATACCTTGATGACATCACGATATTCTCAAAGAGAAGAGAGGAACATGCATTTCATCTAAAGCAGATCTTTGAATGCTGCCGAAAATATGGTATCTCACTAAACCCCAAGAAGTACGTGTTTGCCGTTACAGAAGGTAAGTTGTTGGGTCACGTGGTTTCTAAGAAGGGGATCTCCATAGACCTAGAAAGGATCAAAGACATCGAACAGATTCCCTTACCCCATAATAAAAATGGTATGCAATCATTTATGGGGACAATAAATTTCGTGTGAAGGTTTGTTCCAGATTTCGCTCAAATTGTTAAACCTTTGCGACAAATGGTAAAGGAAAGTGTACAATTCAAGTGGACTAGTGTAGAGAATAACACATTTAGTAAGATTAAAATAGCTGTTGCGCACGCACCATCCCTCAAAAGTCTAGATTTTGAGAAAGATTTTATTTTGTACACTTTCGCATCTGATGATTCACTAGCAACTATGCTTACCCAAAAGGAAGACAAGGGAGATGAGTTACCCATATCATTTATGAGCACTAGTTTGCAAGGGGCCGAATTGAATTACCCAACCATGGATAAACAAGCTTATGCCATGCTCAAAGCGGTAAAACAATTCAGGTCATACATACTTAAGAACCGAACAAAGGTAATTGTTCCACACACAGCTGTGAGGTCTCTTTTCCTACAAAAAGAGTTAGGAGAAAGAAGAGGCAACTGGGTAACAGCTCTACAGGAGTATGAACTTGAATTCAAGCCAACCTCCATAGTTAAAGGGCAGGGATTGTGCAAACTAATGACTAAAAGTAAAGACAATGAAGAAAATAGCTAGGAAAACGAAGTTGAGTTACATTTGATGGATGTATGTCCATTTTTCACAGCTCTGGACTCCTGGTATCGAGACCTTGTGCATTACCTTCAGGCAGGATTGTTACCGAAACATTGGAATTCTAAGCAAAGAAGAGCACTGCATCTTAAATCAGCCTCATATCATATTGTTGAAGGAATATTATTCAGAAATAATTATGATGGAGTTCTTCTTAGAAACGAAGAAGGTAATGATAGACTTACATGATGGGCCTACTGGAGGATATTTCTTCGGAGATACAACAACACATAAAATTCTCAGAGCCAGATACTATTAGCCCACACTGTTCAAAGATGCACACGCCCATGTCAGAAAGTACGACATTTGTCAAAGGTGTGGTGGAAGACAAGTTAAAGCAACAGGACCATTCAAGCCTATGATGATAACAAAACCTTTTGAGCAATGGGGGATGGATATCATTGGGGAGATAAAGCCAAATTATTCCCTGCAACACAGGTATATTCTGACGACAATTGATTACTTCACTCGTTGGGTCAAAGCCATTCCATTGCGTAAAGTGAATGAAGATGCAGTCATGAACTTTTTGCAAGATCATATTATGACCAGGTTTGGAGTTCCAATTTCTCTAGTTTTCGATAACGCTACTTATTTTTCCTCTATTATATTAACTGCATTTGCTCATGAAAAGGGAATTAATTTGCATTACTCTGCAAATTACTATCCACAAGGAAATAGTTTATTTGAATCTTCGAACAAGAATCTGATTAGAATATTAAAAAAGACTGTGATAGAAAACCAGAAAAGTTGGCATTCAGCATTACCAAATGCTCTTTGGGCTAATAGGGTCACCCCCAAGACTTCATTAGGTGTGTCCCCATATACCCTTGTTTATGGAAAAGAGCCCATTCTACCCCCCAATATCATGCTACCTTCCTCCATAATAATTCAGGAATCCAGAGGATCAGATAATGAAGTCTTGCAGATTAGGATACATAATCTTTTGAAGGCAGAGGAATCTAGATCCAAGGCTAGAGAACGTTTCAAACAACAACAGGAGGTAGTAAAGAGATGGTTTGATAAACACAAAGCTGGAACAAAAGAATTCGAGGTGGGAGATTTGGTTCTCAAATGGGACCACCCCCATGATGAGAAAGGAAAACACATGAAAATTCAACAGTTATGGGTAGACCCTTTCCAGATTGCAGCAAAACTTGGCCCCTCAACCTATAAATTGCAAGATTTACAGGGGTGGGAAGAGAACTTACCAGTAAATGGTTTAGTTCTCAAACCTTATTTTTCCTGAGTTTTTGTTTTTGTTCTTTTGTTTTGTACATAAATAATTTGCTTTGTTGGTTTATTTTTTATTTATTTTATTTCTGTTGGTTTTAGTTAGATTTTGGTTGACTTCAATAAAAGAGGAAAACTTTTGGTTGCATGGAGAGCATCATAATTATGGATTAACTAAAATCCTCGATTATAAGGCTGTGTACTATTGTTTTATCTGAAAGAATTTCTTCTAGTCTAGCAGTTTTCCTGAATGGCTATGAACACATTGAAGTCCTACTTAATCCTTGTAAAATAACTCAGGATCAAAAGTATGGAATACTCTTTCGAGGCTCCATCCATCTCACATGTAAAATGTCCTAGGGGGTGACAGCAAAATACCCACGGAAAGGAAGCAAGGTAAACAGTATATTATATATAAATGATCCCATGCCAAGAATTGAAAGCCAAAAGGCAGATAAGAGTCAAAAAATCCTAAGAAAGCAATAGGTACCGAAACAAAGTACTGAATCATTTAAGTACAAAACTGTGAAAGTTCTTCGCCGTCCGTGAGCTGAATGTCAAATGCATCTCTCACACAAAAGGAAACTATGGATAGAGGAGTCTAAATAAAAAATTCAGAAAGAAAGGCATGCAGGAGGACTCATAAAGGACAAAAAAAAAAAAAAGTCCAAAAGCACAAAAAAGTGCAAAAAGGCATGGGAATGAGGAACACATGAATATTTCTGTTTACCATATGTTACAATCCTATGGTGTCCGAGCTTGCAGCTACCCAAAGACAGAGGTAAAAAATGAAACTCATCTTCCTGCCCTCAAAAGAGTTATCTTGACTTTGAAATATTGGGTTCCATTTTCCTAAATTGGACCATCATCAATGATTAAAAGTACATATATTTTCCATTTGGGAAATCCAAACATCTAGAAGAATTCAACATGTTGGTTTTATTGTCAAATAGTCTGTTACTTAAGGAAGAAATTGTCCAGAGATCTAGGTTCACCAGGTAGTCACCAATTGTTGCAGCTGCAACTTTTCTCCCAAAATTTTTAAATTTTTGGACCCTCCTTTTAATTTTTATCTTGTCTAAGATTGTTTGGATTGTTGAACTATGTTTCTATTTTCCCTTTGCTACAAACTTGGATTGTTTGAAGTTGAAGTGAGGTCAATTGCTTTCATGCTTTTCAGAAAACTGCTCCCTGTCTACAAACGCGTTAACGGTGGAGTTTTGAAAATGATGTCTTTTGGTCTGAATGATTTCCTTCACCGCTATCAGAAGTCTGTTTGCATTCGAGTCGGAGCTTGTTTCTCTATGCTGTCACTGTTTCAAAGGTTAAACGAACTGATGTCATCGATGCCCAGCCTAAATATTTCGAACACTTAACATTTTGTTTTTCGATAAATTTTTTGCTGTCAGAAGTTTTTTAGACAGTAAAACGGGGCCGTAGTTCTCTACGCAGTAGCTGTTGCTAAAGCTAAATGCTAAATGTTCCGAAGGTTAGCTCTTTTCTTTTTCGATGCCGATCTTTTTGACTTTGCAATATCTTTTGCTTTTCGCTCTCGGAACAGTTTATAACTTTAATTAGAAGCCATAGTCCTTATGTCGTCTGTCATTGCGGCTCCTCAGCAGACTAACCATCCGACGTATAACTGTTTCCACTCGTCGATGGATAGATATTTCTTTCACCGATCACGCAGTTTTATTGTTTCAAACTTTTTGCCTTGCGATGATTTCTTCTTTTGTTTCGACAAATAGTTGGAGTTTGGTCTTCCCGATCATCGATGTTTTCTTTTTGCTGCGGAATCCATTGTCCATCCACCTTTCGCCGTTGCGGCTATGTATTGATCTATCATGTCGACGATTTATGATTAGTCCTTCTGATCCCTGATGCCTGTATGGTAGTTCCTGTTGTTTTATTTTCACCGACAGATAATTCTTAGTCTTGATGTTTCCGTGGTTTTACTGCTTGAACCTTTGCTTTGTGATGATTTGATTTCTCTATCGGAGCATTTTTAATGTTTGATCGGAGGGTTATTCTCTTGTGTCACCGACATGGATGTTGCATCAAGATCATCATCACCAGCGTTTAGTCATGGAAACTTTCGATCGTTGCATTTTTCATTTGAAAGTGAAAGCTGCAGTTTGATTAACTGATCATCCGATTGTTATAGTTTTTTCGCCCGCCGAAGTGGATTATCTGCCAAATGATTAGTATCTATTGCTTCCAACTGTCGGTAGGGTTTTTTCCCACCTTGTTTTTGTTGTGCCATTACTCTACTTTATGGGATGGCAGAGTTTTCCATGAGTGCGGGTCGAGTCAAAGTTTCTGTGGTGAAGAGCGTAGTTTGGGGGTTTTGGTGTACTGAAGAGTGGTGGTTACTTTGTATTTTCATATAATGCGTGTATGGATGCAATCCATGTTACTTGGTCAAACTCTAATTGATCTAATGACTGGTTATTCATGACAAGGTGATTGTTGTTGTAGAGAAGACGTATCTAAAGGACAAAGCAGAAGGGAGTTAATCAAAGAAAAGAAAAATGAAGAAGTAGAACTAGAGAACAGAAGAAGCAAGTCGGGTTCAGGCTCAACTGGATCTAGAAAGAGACCAACGGATTATTAAGAAAAATAAATAGAGGCAAAGGCCCAGGCTTGGAAAAGTTCGGCAGTTACCAAGCTGGTCCCTTTTTTTCATAAAAATGCTCTTAAATCATAAATATGAAATGTAACGTTTGTATGACTCATGAGCACTCACAAACTGACAAAACTGTGAGATTAAAACGACTGGGGGAGCGTGAAGGTCACTGAGTGGATCAACCCAAAGGTTTGGTTGTTTTTGTATAAAGATAGGAAAGTTAGAGGGAAGGGGGGATTTTTCCTAGAAAAACTTGTGAGCTACTTGTTGTAAGAGGAACTACTTCGTTTTACAATAATACCATTACAAATTTTGCCTGTTGGAGAAAGTGCTATGTGGAATGTTCAAATGTGATAAAATGAACAATGTTGAAGGGGAACTATTTCGTTCTTAGCTGTGTTTCATTAGTTGTGAGAGTGTTCTAACTTTCTGAACCTATGTTCTTATTTGAATGTTCTCTGGTTTATTATATGATAATTTCCACTTTGAGTAATGCATGTTTTAACTGCTGACGAGCTATCTTGTCGTGTTTATATTTATTCATGTTTATATGTTTTGATTCTAAGAACAGCTATCTGTGATTTATGTTAACATGTGAACGGTATTTCATTACTCATGAATTAATAACCTCGCTCCCTAGGGATAGCTTAGTTAGCTTTTTATTTTTTCAGTTGTGTGTGATTTAGATGCAAGAGAGTATAAGACAAGAGGTAAGAACCTGCGCATCACATTGTGACCACTCCTTTCATTCTTCATCAATATGCATCTTAGACAGATACTTGCATATCATACTTAAAACTAAAAACACAAAAATATACACGGTGGATCGGGCTGCAACCGGTAAAACCTTTTATTTTTGTTACTTGACCTACGATAACCCAACCAAAAACTGGACGGATTCCCCATACCAAACAGTAACAAGCTAGTTGGGAACGTTACTAGGGAGAATCCCTTACTGTTGTTGCCTACGATTTTCCAGGCCTTAATAGTTTTGAAGGAGAATCTAAAGTCAAAGAATCCAAGATTCAAACATATAAAGGGCAGTTTGAGATCCTTAAAATGAAAGAAGAGGAAACCATTGGGGAGTACCTTCTAAGAGTGTATGAGGTTTTCAATGTTATTAGAGGTCTTGGAGAAAAATTCAAAGAGAGAGAAGTTGTGAGCAAGGTACTAAGAACGTTGCCAATGAAATATGACTCAAAAGTATCCACCCTAGAGGAACGAGATGATGTTGACAAATTAACAGTAGATGAACTACATGGATTCCTCATTGCATATGAGATGAGAACTAGACTAAATGAATCCTCAAGAAAATAAGCAACATTTAAAGCCTCGTCCAAAAATCAATCAGAGAACCTAGATGATAAGGAAGCTCTTTTTATTTAAAAAATTGTGAAGGGTACTAGAAAATATAGAGGAAAGTTACCCCTAAAATATTTGAAGTGTGGAAGAAATGGACATTTTTATTCAAAATGCACTTACCCTGAACAAGATGATAGTGATGAGAGAGAGGTCTCAAAATTTAAAAAGGGTAAAACAGGAAACAAGAAGTCCTATGAGAAAAAAAAATTGTCTACACTATGGAAGATAGTGAAGATGCAAATACAAGTGAAGATGAGGAAATTGAGATTCTATTAATGGATCTAGATACTCAAGCTTCAAATGGTTACTCAGATGAAGAAGGATGCGTATACTTAAGAGATGAACTTGTTAGCACTCTTGAAGAACTTGAGAAATGCAGGAAAAAGAACAAACAATCAAGTCATATCATTAGTGAGTTGGAAGCTCAACTTTTAGATGCCAAAAGGATTGAGGAGGGTCTAAACCTACATCTCAAAAGAAGAATACAAGAATCTGAGAAACTTGAAGAAGAGATCATACAATTCAATAAAAAGCTTGATGAAGGATCTATCAAATCAAAGTTTGAAAATAGCTCAAGGATTCTAAATGACATCCTGAATAGCCAAAGAGCATATAGTGATAGATCTGGCTTGGGTTTTAACAAAGAAAAGAAACTATAATGTTTCTCTTTCACTAATCAAGGAGGAAACAAGAAAAGTTATGCTGAAGCACTAAAGAGTGCAGTGAAAAAGGAAGAAAGCAAGAGAACTACCCCAAACTCTCAAGACAAAAACAGAAATAATATGGTGCCTAAGAGACCAAATAGATATCTGCAGATATTTTTAGATCATTGTTACTCCTGTAATAACTTTGGTGATAAAGCCTTAAATTGCAAATACAATAGGAGGTTCCTGAATACAAGAAGAAGTTATCAAGTAATAAACCAAAAGAAAATCATAACCTTTTTACACTTCTTAAAAAATATGACATAGAGTGTTACAAATGTAATAACCATGGACATATGGCAAGAGATTGTAAACTGGTGACTCCTACAAGAAGGACTATTGCAATTAACTCTCAAGACACAAAGCAAAAGAAGTATTGGAGGGAAAAGGAAGAAAAGGAAAGTTCCATGATTTCTCTATGTGCAACAAAAAATAAAAACCTATGGCGTTTAGACAGTGGGTGTTCAAAACATATGACCAATGACCCAAACAAATTCATAACACTAAAAGATAATAAGGGTAAAGTAAATTTTGGAGACAATTTGTCTTACAAGATAATTGGAAAAGGAAAAAATGTTTTTAATAACAAGATCAAAGTAGAAAATGTATTACTAGTAGAGAATATCAAGCCTAATCTCCTCAGTGTAAGTCAGACATGTGATCAAGGGAAAATCTATATTTTTTACTCAGAGAAATGTGATGTCAGGAAAAAGGACTCATGAAGAGTTGTTGGCATTGCTATGAGAAATTCAAACAATGTATACATCCTAGAAAATGAAAAACAATGTTACTTAAGTAAGGTTGATGAAAGTTGGCTATGGAACAGAAGGATGAGACATTTAAACTTTGGCAATCTTGTCAAAATGAGTAAGAAGGAAGTTGTAAGAGACCTGCCTAAAGTTGTAAAACCACTAAACACATTATGTAAACATAGGAAACAAACTAGAGCTAGTAACCAATGTATTAGTTAAATAAGGATTTAGTAAATCCTCATATGTAAATAAAGAATGTATCAGTTAAATAAGGAGTCTCTTTGAGATCCATGCAAAGTTAAAAATAATAAATAAAATGATTTGCGTGGATGGCACTAAGAATGAAGAAATGATGGCACTAAGAGTGAAGCATTGATGGCACTAAGAGTGAAGCACTATGACTCTCAGTCAGTCTCCTAAATTTGTGGTTATGCATTTAGTTGAAGATGGAGTTCAATTTAAATTCAGTTAGCATTCAGTTAAAGCTATTCTTGGAAGGTATCTTACATGTATTTTACATGGAGAAGATTATTATAACAATGACTTGGCATTAGTGTAGTAAGGGTGCTAATGTTTTCATGGAGAAAATCCCATGCACCAATGTTAATGCTTCTCCAGTAAATTCAAAATTGAAGTGTATGTGTGCACTAGTGTTAGGAAAATGTTGTATGGGTAAGTTTTTGACTTGTTATTAAAATGTTGGGAACTTGGAAATTTTATTATAGTATTGTATTAGACCTCTCTTCTCTACTACTGAGATGATATCTCTTATCAGATAATCTGCTAGTGTGTTGTAAACCACTCTCTACAAATATATCTATCATACTCAAAGAATTGATGGTTTTTCATCCTTCGTGTTTGGAGGGTTTTCCCATGGTATATATTGTCTACCATGTTTGAATGATTTATGTGGTTGATTTATTTCTGAGATTCATATGTGCAGTGATTGACAGATAAACGTTTTAAAGTTCAAGAATCTCCATATTTGCTCAAAACATTGACAACTTGGAGTAGAATTCTTGGATTGGAATCAATAATGACAAAGGATTCAGTGTAAAGGGTTATTCCTCATGTATTGAGGTGAATTCTTTGATATTTCAAAGTGATCATGTTGTACAGTCTTGTTGGACAAAGATAAGAACTTGTGTCTCAAGTTGGATCCTCATGTGTTGAGGTGTACCTCTAGTGTCATTAGGGGAGTTTTGAGGTAAAAAATGGGCCTCAAAAAAAAAATTGTACCATTATAATTCACTTTATAAGAAACAATAGGGTTCAAGATGATGATGTCAACCATAAGGGTAAAATTTGTAAAACAAATGGAGGGAAAAATAAAAAACTACTTTTTTAATTGTATTTTTGGCATATCTCCTCACGGGCTCACCCAAATTTTGATTTTGGGGACTTGTTGGATGCGTAATTAAATCCTGCATCCAACCCATACCCACACTGAATACTTTTGAGGTACCCATGGTACCCAAAAATTAAAATTTCAATAAAACATATTTTAATATTAAAATACATTTTTTTATATAAATTTTCATTTTTGGGTGTCGTGGGTACCTTAGAAGTATGCAGTGTGGGTATGGGTTGGATGCAAAATTAAATTCCACATCCAACGAGTCCCCAAACTCATAATTTGATTGAACCGATAAGGAGATATGCCAAAAATACAATAAGAAAAAAATAGTTTTTTTCTTTTTCCCCTCCAAAATTGAGAACTTTTATTTTATTATTATAACTCTTATTTTATTATTTCCCTTGTGAGGCCCATTTTAGACCTCAAAACTCACCTAATGAGAAGTGATTCTTTACATGTCAAAGAATTAATGGTGTGTGATGTATTACTAACCATGGTCATTGAATATGGATAAAGCAATTAAGTCTTTTGTAGAGAATGACCACCTCTATAGTGAATTACTTTAGCATATGATCATTTGGTCTGAGAGTAGTATAATATGATCACAACATCTAACAAATATTCTTAGTATAATATGATACAATAGATAAATTAAAATTTGCACATATTGACCATACAGTAAAGATAAGAGATAAAGATAAATGCATATAGAGCAAAGAGAATTTGAATTTCTCATGAGATAACTTCAATGAACTCAATTTGTTAAAGATTCAATTAAAGATTCGATCAAAATAACAATGTGTTCCTCATTTAATTAAAGGATAACTCACAGTGGTCACTTCAAGTAAATCAATCAACATGATTTCAGTTAATAAGAGTTAATTGCGTGTTAATAAAGAAAGAATTGTTAACTAAAGTGCTTTGCATTAATAAAACTTTAGTTAAACTAAAATATGACACTTTAGTTAAACTAAAATGAGACACTTTCGTTAAAAAAAATATGACACTTCAGTTAAAAAAGTGTTTTCATGACGACACTTGAGCATTTACATTATGACACTTAAGATACCATCCTATCTAAGTGGGCATGCAATCAGTTATTAGATGAGTTGTAATGTCTCTCACGGATATCTAAGGGTTCAGGGGAAATATAATTAGCTCTCTAAGGCTAATTAGATAATTTTATCACAGCAAAATGGTAAAACAAATATGAAATTTATTTTTTCAAGATTTAATCACGACAAAGTCTCTTTTATTACCAATAAATTAAAATAAATTCAATAACTATTCCAACAGTTGATCCAAGGGTTGGGAAGGATTACTAACACCTTATATCAAAATCACATATCCATTCCAATCCAATTCAAACATAAATTCCACCTCTAAATGCCATTTACTCTTAATCATGATTAACTAGTAATTAGTGTTTTGATTACGATACTTAATGACAATTAGCACAAAAATGACAATAATTAATATAGTTTCATTTGTTTATCAATTCCAATGGATAATCAACACCTAATAACATATAAATCAGCCATAATTACCATTTTCCATTGAATTAAACATAGTAATTATGAAAATGATTCCACGCAAACTAGTTAACTAGTTGTTCAATACTAAGAGCTAGTCTTGCACAAATTCGACCTACAACCATGCCAATGATCCAAAAAATTAACCTACAGCCATTATACACATATTTAATCATGCATGTACAACAAAATAAATTACTTTTTCATATATGATCCGAGTACATAAACGAAGAATATTTCAAGTTCAATCACTACAACTAGTTAATAAACACTACTAGGAATTCAATCAAACCAATTGTATCAAGTTCAAGGAACAAAGAGGTGAAGGTACAGATCTGGAAAATAGAATTCTACATCACAATTGAATTACCAAGAACAGATCATATGGATGTACATTCATCTTTTACCAAAAATAGAGATTTGAATCCAAAAACTATTTACCAATTTCACTGTAATACCTAGTTTTCAATTTAACTTTCCAAATGCCAACTAAAGATAAATATATAAATATTGTATCTCATGGAAAATGTATCAGTGGTCAGTTACATTCATATGTAACTCACAAAACTAGTTAATTCTAATCATCTTAATTGACTAATAATTCTAGGAATCGCTAGAATATTTAAATCCATAACTCATAGAATCATTCAAATGCAATTACAAATATAAATAAATTTTTTTATCATTCATAATATATGTATATGTCATTCTAACATTTTATCAAACACTTCATATGCAGATTCACAAATCTACTCAAAACAATACGATTGAAGGAGCTAGAAATTGGAAATTGATTTAGAATTTCGGTAGACATTTCCCTAACACTACCAAAAATATTTATCCTCACATTCCCACACATTTAAATATTATTTATTATAAATAATCATAAAAGGAACACTCATACATTTTTACAAACACCTCATGTGCCATGTCTCCAAACTATGCCAAACAGCATGATCGAAGAACTAGTTTTCGAATAAAGGTGGAAGCATCAAAGAGAAGTGTCTTAAACTATTCTGGTGTTACTATACCATTAAATTACACATTATATAATGAATACAGGAAGAAATATTACTTATGTATCATAGGTACAAAGAATTGTTTCCTCAAACAATTTATGCACAAAATCCAAAAAACTAGTTTCCAATTCCTTCATAAAATTTACTTGCATAAATAGATTGAATTCTATGAGAAATTTATTCCATAGATAACTCACATATTTCATAAAAAAATTCATGTGCGTCCATAAATAAATCATATAAAATCCAAGTAAATTAAATAAATGTGAGATAAATCACTTATCTTATCAATGCACAACTGGCATCATCCAGACCACGTTCGTCTCAGAATTTGGCACTGCCAAGGTAGAGCTCACTTTGACAACACATCCCTGAGCGGATGCCATAGATCCACAACATAGGTGCACTCAATAATAGCTCAAGTATCATTTTAAGAATTAAAAACTCTATTCCTCACCACATACTTACTCTTCCACCCCACTACCATGTGCAATGGTAATCTAACCCCCCTAGGCCATTGGCATATCATCATTCGGCATCAGGATTTATGTGTAGGTTTAGGACAAAACCAAGTCGTGGACACAGAGGAACTACACCAGTGTTTTCTAGGCTTACCCCAAGCACCATACAATATCATAGTGCTTCAAGCATAAAGTTCATTCACATAGCAAAGCATTCATGGCTTCCCAAGATCTCATCATCAAAGGTATGAACAAACATAATACAAAACATCCAAAAGAACCATCAACAACCCCCAAACCAAGGAGATTAAACATGGATTTATAGACCAAAGAAAGTAATTCTAACTCAATGGGGTCAAACCAAATCAAGGAAATCCAACTTGAGTCAATCCAAGGGGGGTAATTCAACAACAAGAGGTTAACTCTAATCCAACCCAAGCAATTTGAATTTCAAGGAGAGTGACTCCAGGCCACTCCACCCTACTCAAATTCATGTGTGGGCACATCATCGATGAAGAGGAATCAAAATTAGTGAGGTGAGGTGTCATACAAGCCAAGGCATATTCCCAAAATAAAAGAGGGGGGGGGGGGGGGGGGGGTTACACAAGGATTTACACAAGAGTTACACAAGGATTTACACAAGTATTTACACAAGGATTTACACAAGTATTTACACAAGGAGTTACATAATTATTACAAAACTTTTGGGGTGCTAAGGCTAAAAATATCTAGTGAGGGAACACTTGTGCGAATGGGAGTCACAAAACCAAGTGAATCCTCCACAATGGAGTTACAAAACAACCAAAGGGGATCAATCAACAAGTGGCACCCACCCAAACACCAAGGAGGCCCACTAAATCATGATTTAGGTTCAATAATACCAACATAGGCTAAAATAATCAAAATTTGGGTAGGTTGTACAATGTTTGGGTGATCATTAACTAATAAAGCCGCCAAGGCATAAATATAGACCAAGATCAACCAAACAAGTTCTAAAGTTCTAACAATGTCCCCATTCCCCCCAAGTTGTGGAGCTATGACTCCCATACTCTTTTAGTGGTCCCCGATGTCCTAGTTGTTTTCATTAATTAATTATTTACAAAATAATAATAATGTATCTAGGTCCTTAAAGACCCTTGTTTCTTGTTCTGGAACCTTGTGCCACAATAATAAACAATTACAAATTATGTATATATGGGGCTTAACACACGGGGTATTACATTCCATACCCCTTAAACCATGCATCATCCTCAATGAATAATACATACATGTTTTTTACAACTTTCAAAAGGATCGCTACTTTCAATTTTCAAGCAGTCCTTCTCAGAAAACCTCTTCTGAGAAACCAAAATACTTCCCATTACTACTTTCATCTCTGTCTCCATTGCTTATGGGATGTGACTTTCTTCACCTAACCCATTCCTTAGGATAATAGATATCACTTTCCCATTTCTTGGCTTCCCGTGCGAGAACCATTACTAGTAGCAAGGGTCAATCTTCAATCCCCATTGTAGGGTTTTCAAATCTCAGCAAAATAAATTCACTTGAAAATAATATTTCAATCAACCATATGATTAACATCATGTATACAAATATATGATACATGATATAAGAGTATCCTTTAACAACTAAACCATGAACATAAATATAGCATAAATTAGTTACCATGGCACATATACAAAATACAACAACATGAATACCACATTAGAGAATAGTTATCTCAAATTTGGGAAACTAGCTTCAAAAGGACAATGTTCCTCCCATAGGAACAAAACAATCAATTTAGCAAATCTCAGAACTACCTCTTCCAAGAACCTCAATGCTTCCCACTACTACTTTCTTGTTCGTCTCCACTTCCTATGGGGTTACCATCCCATTTATTGGCTTCTCGTGTGAGAACCTAGACTAGTATTTCTAATTAATTACATGAAATTCTTCACTATAAGTAAGGTACTTGAGATATAGATGCTTCTTCAACAAAATAATTGAAATGCATCTACCTGAATCTTATTCTAATAAATGCCAATCATATGAAATGTGTTTATATAAGTTAATCACATGAGATTCATTAACGGTATGCTTTTGCATGATTTATCACTCAAATACTTTTCCTACAAGGATGCATGAAGTGTCACAAATATATTTTCCAATAAGATGCATCATATTTCACAAAGATGCATTTCAACAAAGGTATTTGATATACTACAAATACACCCTTGCAAGATACTTTGAACAAAGATCACAATGATATATTTTCTTTCAACAACATCCCTGGATAGTTTCCTAACAAAGATACTAGTGCCACATTCTACACAATTAGTATTGAATATATAAGGATAAATGAAGTTCATCTTCAATAAAGGTACATGTATCATACTTATTCAGTTACATGGTTAGTACCTAGTTTTCAAAAGAGATATACGAAATACCACCAATTTATTGCCAGGATACTTTTCAATAATGACACAAGATACTTTTCTAATGAAGATCACAAGGATGAAGATTTTCAAAGATCATTTGAATATTTTTGCATTTTAATGTAATAGGAAAAGTGAACTTGTATGTAACAATTTTAATCTAACTAAGAACCAAAAAGGACCTTAACAGCATATTACTTTTCATATCAACACAAAGCATAAGCTTTAGATATCATTCAAAATGCCATTATTCATTAATTAATATCAATCATACAACGACCCTCATGCATAAATCATCCATACATACATCAATAATCATTAAAAATATCTCACCATATATCAACCATATATCGATCATGTAATATCAACCAAGGATGACCATACATGCATCAAATATCCATCATGTAATATCAACCAAGGATGACCATACATGCATCAAGTATCAATCATAGTACATTAATCAAAATACATCAACCATAATATATCAACCAGCATACAACAATCGGAATACATAAACCAAGATTCATCAAGTAGAAGACAATGATCATAATACATCAATCATAATACATCATCCATAAAGCATCAACCAAAATGCATCAATCATAGATGCAACAACCATAACAACCAATAATAGCCATACATATAGTGATGACAATTCCATACATGTATCAACCATTAATTAGCCAATGTCAATATATAACATCCGATAGCAACCAATAATACCAAACAACATACATGAACTATAGAAATCATATCGAATAGTTACTGTTTATCGTAACATTACATAGAATTATCAGCACATGATGGTATATATAATAATATATTGCATTACTAATTATTTACATGTAGCACACTACTTATCAATCAAAGTAAATACATAGTCACCTCAAACAACCAAAAATCCTACCAACAAAATATTATAATATTCTACAATAAAATAATTACTAACTATACAACACACTATCATACACTCATACCATATACCATACTTACTATTACTATGTATTATTTATATACATACGCCCGTTTTGCTTACATACATATTATTATTAATCATATCCACAACATATTAGTCATATAACCTATATATTCTATCTTTAATATACTCATATAATTATTATGTTATACCATAATATCCATTCAATTATAGGAGTAATTGCATAACCTAATACTATCATATTAGATATGTATTATAATATATATACAAACATAACACTTTTGATCACACTATACTTCCTAATATTTCCAAACTCCCAAATACTTCCAAGCACTTTCAAATATTCCCAAATACTTCCAAACACTCAAACACCTCCAAAGTTTACACTTACATCATTACATATGATTACCTCTATACATATAGTATATTCACAATATTACATACAAGTAATACTAATAATTATTACATATATTAAATTATATATTATGGTATATACAGACATACACGCATTCATGTATATAAAAATACATCTATTCTTTATATACTTTTAACAACTATAAATATCACACATATCATATTATACATATTTATATCGATTCCATATATAGATATAATATTATTTTACACTACTAGACTACCTATGTACACATAAAACAAAATTAAGAGAATATGAATAATTAAAGACAAGTGACTCATTTCCTCCAAAATAGAGTATGAGTTACATCTACATAAGTAAAATAAATAAAATAAAAGAGATTATGAACTATTAGAGAGAAGTGACCCATTCTCCTCCAAAAATAGACGAGTTACATCTCCATGAGAAAAATAAATAAAATAAAAGAGAATATGAATCATTAGAGATAAGTGGCTCATTTTCTCCAATAAACAAATAAATTTGTAATATAGTTAGGATAATAATAATGCCACCACTAACCCCAAAATAAATAAATTAAATAATTTATAATACCAAAATAGCCCATAACTATGCTTACCTCCAAGTAGCAACTCCACCACTAGATAATTAGATAAGTTAGGATAGTAATAATTAATAAATAGTATAAAAACATATTGCATGCATAAAATAAAAAGGTGAATGAGAAACACCATTTAGATAAGTGTCCCATTCCTAAATTATCCAAGGACTTGTGCATTCATGTAAGCATCACCATCGAAATGACATAAATAAGACTATAAAAGCATACCATCCATGGAAAATACAAAATACATATAGGGTATAAATGCCACTTAATAAATCATCTTAATATTTAATAATAATAGAACTATATCATCTTAATAACTTAGCATTAAATTAATATTGATAATGGTACATAGTACATACTATTATAATAATGATTATTTACTTGTCAATTAAGAATCATAATGTACCGATAAATAAGTCATACTACAAGAATCATTTCAATCTTAACAATTCAATGAGCAGTAAAAGGGGAAATGCGCAAGCATCAACCAATCAAGTCACTGAATTATTAGATATGCACCACATAGTACTTACCAATCAATCTAATGAACAACAAAATTACAATATTAATTAATTCTAAGGCATACAACAAGCTAATCTTTGAAGTGAGGCTTTTTATTCTTCTATTAACATAAGGGAGGTTAAATTCTTCTTACTAAGCACATTTGTAAACTCCAAATGTACATATACATAAGATAATAATTCTATAGAAGGCCCAACAACCGCGGCGTTGGAACCTAAGATATGATACAACTTGTAATGTCTCCTGGGGATATCTAAGAGTCTGAGGGACATATCATTATCTCTCTAAGGCTAATTAGAAATTTTTAACACAACGGATTAGTTAAAAAAATATTAAAATTCATTTTTCAAGATTTAATCACAACAAAGTCCCTTTAATTACCAATAAATAAAAATAAATTTTATAACTATTCCAACAACTGATCCATGGGATGGGAAGGATTACTAACACCTTATAGAAACATCACATATCCATTCCAATCCAATTCAGAAATAAATTCCACCTCTAAAGGCCATTTACTCCTAATCATGATTAATTAGTAACTAGTGTCCCAATCACTTTACTTAACGACACTTAGCGCACAATTGACTGTACTTAATATAGTTTCATTTGTTTATAAATTCCAATGGATAATAAACATTTAATAACATGTAAATCAATTCTAATTACCATTTTCCAATTAATTAAACATAGTAATTATGAAAATGATTCCACGTGAACTAGTTAACTAGTTATTCAATACTGAGAGCTAGTCTTGCACAAATTCGACATGAAACCATGGTAATGAACCAAAAGGTGAACCTAAAACCATTATACACATATTTAAACATGTGCATAAAACAAAATAAATTAATTTTTAATATCTCATCCAAGTACATAAACGAAGAATATTTCAAGTTCAATCAGTACAACTAGTTAATAAACACTCCCAGGAATTCAATCAAACCAATTGTACCAAGTTTTGAGGCACGCAAAGGTGAAGGTACAGATCTAGAAAATAGCATTCTAAATCACAATTAAAGTACCAAGAATAGATCATATGGATGTACACTCATATTTTACCAAGAACATAGATTTGAATCCAAAAACTATTTACCAATTTCACCGCAATGTACCTTGTTTCCAATTTAATTTTCCAAATGCCAAATAAAGAGAAATATATGAATATTTTATCTCATGGAAATCATATCAGGGGTAAATTATATTCATATTTCTACATATTTCCACCCATATAAAGTCCATTAAACAACTCATGAGACTAGTTAAAACTAGTTAATCATAATCATCTGAATTGACTAGTAATTCTAGGAATCGCTAGAATAATTAAATCCACAACTCATAGAATCATTAAAATGAAATTACGACTCTAAAAAACATGTTTTATTAGTCATAATATAGGTATATATAATTCTAAAAAAATTTCAAACACTTCATATGCAAATCCACAAATCTACTCAAAACAATTCCATTGAAGGAGCTAGAAATTGGAAATTGATCTAGAATTTTGGTATACATTTACCCAACACTACCAAGAAATTTTATCCTCAAATTCACACACACATTTAAATATTATTTATTATAAATAACCATAAAAGGAACACTTGGGCACTTTTACAAACACTTCATGTGCCAAGTCTCCAAACTATGTCAAACAATCTGATCGAAGAACTAGTTTCTGAATACAGGTAGAAGCATCAAAGAGAAGTGTATTAAACCATTCCAAGGTTACTATACCATTAAAATACACATTATATAATGAACAGGGGAAGAAATATCATTTTTGTATCAAAGGTACCAAATAATTATTTCCTCAAACAATTTGTGCATAAAATCCAAAAAATCTAGTTTCCAATTCCTTCATAAACTTTACTTGCATAAATAGATTGAGTTCTATGAGAAAATACTTCCACAAATAACTCATATGTTTCTTCAAAAATTTCATGTGAATCCATAAATAAATCATATCAGACCCAAGTAAATTAAATAAACATGAAACAAATCAATTATCTTATCAATGCGCAACTAGCATCATCCAAACCACATTTCACCTAACCTTTGGCACTGCCAAGCCATATCTCACTTTGACAGGCCACCCTCGAGTTGAGGCCACATATCCAAAACAAAGGTGCACTCAAGAATAGTTCAAGTATTAGTTTGAGAAGAAAAAACTCTATTTCTTACCACATACTTCCTCTTCCACCCCACTACCAGGTGCAATGGTAATCCAGACCCCCTAGGCCATTGGGATATCATCATTCACCATCATGATTTATGTGCAAGTCTAGGATAGAGCTAATTCATGGAAATGAAGGAACTGCACCATATTTTTATGGGATTACAACGAAAACCATACAATATCACAATGATTCAACCATAAAGTTAATCCACATAGCAGAGCATACATGATTTCCCAAGTTCTCACTGTCAAAGGTATGAATAACCATAATTAGAAACCATCTAAAAGAACCATAAACAACCACCAAACCAAGGAGATAAAACATGGATGTATACACCAAATAAGGTAATTCTAACTCAATGGGGTCAAACAAAATCAATGTAATCCAACTTGAGTCAATCCAAGGAGGGTAATTCAACCATAAGAAGTTAACTCTAATCCAACCCAAGAAATTCAAATTTCAAGGAGAGTGACTCCAATCCACTCCACCCAAATCAAATTCATGTGTGAACACATCATCAATGAAGAGGAATCAAAATGAGTGAGTTGAGGTGTCACACAAGCCAAGGAATCTTCCCAAAA
>LPNX010158885.1:0-14056 GCA_001517045.1 Pseudotsuga menziesii | reverse complement strand
AGGAAAACGTCAAGTGCGCATTCAAATTACTCATTCAGAGTATTAAAATATTGGACACTTTTGCTCCCGGATTTTCGACACTGGGCGATATTTATTGCCACTATTATAAGGACCATTTGAGGGCCTTCAAATGTTATTTCAAAGCTTTCGATCTGGATGCGGGGGATTACACAGCAGCGAAGTATATTACCGAAACTTATGCAAGCAAGCCCAATTGGCAAGCTGCTTCTTCCATCGCTTCAAGATTAATTAAAGGTGAAAAAGCAAAGGCAGAACTGCGCTCAAATAACTGGCCCTTTAGGGTCGTAGGGATTGCTCATTTGGAAAAGCAAGAAGAAAGTGATTCTATTGAGTGGTTTCAATCTGCTTTACGTGTTGATCCAAATGATGTAGAGTCATGGGTGGGCCTGGGACAAGCATACCACGCGTGTGGTCGTATAGAAGCATCTATCAAAGTTTTTGACAAGGCAATTCAATTAAGGCCCTCTCATACTTTTGCCCAATACTTTAAAGCTATTTCTCTATGTGACGTAGGTGAATATCTTGAAAGTTTAGACATTCTGGAAAAGGTATGTCAAGAAGCCGCTACAGAAGAGTCATTCCAAATTGGTTTAGTGGAAGTGCTTATGAGATGTTCCTTGGATTTATATTCGCAAGGGTTCTTGCTCAAATCAGTTTCAATTGCAAAGGACACTATTGAACGGATCAAGATAATTATCACTGAATTAAAATGTGAGAACCAACAGGTTTGGATCTACCTTTCACAAGTACTGAGATTATTTATTTGGATAGAGTCAAAGGTTGATACTTTACCTGTTGAATCACTAGTATCAATTTTTGAAAATTCTCAATTTTCTGGTAGTGAAGAAATTGATTCTGTCGACAATATCAAAATCGATACTTTACTCGATAGCACTACTGATGATAATGTGTCCATTGCGTGCAAGTTTTTGATCTTAGCTTCAAAATATAGTGTTTCGGATCAAAAATTTACAGATATAGCAGGAACGGTCAGGGCCTCATACTGGTATAATATAGGTATCTCAGAGCTTACTGCTTTCATAACATTGAAAGAACCGCAGTATAGAGATGCTGCTATTTTTGCTTTTAAGAAATCTATTCAATTACAGTCTAATACAAGTGAAACTTGGATTGGTCTAGGGATAGCCACTATGGACATCAACTTTCGTGTCTCTCAACATTGCTTTATTAAAGCAACTGCTTTGGAACCGAAGGCGACAAATACATGGTTCAACTTGGCTATGCTAGGTTTAAAGAAAAAGGATACTGAATTTGCTCAACAGGTTCTGAATAAATTACAAAGCCTTGCCCCACAAGATTCGTCACCTTGGCTAGGTATGGCCTTGATTCTTGAGGAACAAGGAGACATTATCGGAAGTTCTAAACTTTTTGCACACTCCTTCATATTATCTAATGGAAGGTCAAAGGCTGCGCAATTTATGTATGCTAAAAATGTCCTTGAGAATCACATTAATAATGGTGACGATGAAAGAGATATTGAGACAGTGGAAAAACTAACCACTGCTTCAATAGCTTTAGAGCAGTTTTTCAAAAAAAGTCCTGATAATCAATTTGCTCTTCAATGTGCTCTTCTAACTCTTGAAAGGTTACATCACTATGAAAATGCAAACGAACTGGCTAATCGGTTGATAGGCATTTTGGAAAAAAAGTTTGAGAAAACTCAAGATGAAAGAGAACTGTTTAATTTTGCGATAATTAAAGGACAATTCGCTCGTATTCACTTAGGTTTAGGAAATTTCGAACTCTCTATTGAAAACGCTGATCTTTCTCAAGGTATTATATCTGAATCGAGCGACGAAAAATCAATGAAAACCAAAATATCCAATCACATTTGCTTAGGATTAAGTTATTTCTTCTTAAACGACTTTGATCAGACTTTGAACCAATTCCAAGAACTGCTAAGCATTTCAAAGGATTCTAAGCACCTAGTTGTTTTAATTGCGAAGGTGCTTTATGATGTAGGTGAATCTGACACAAAGGAAATTGCTTTACAGGAACTAACAGAATATATAGCCACAAGCGGCGCAGACTTGTTAGTAACACTAACGATTGCAGCTATGTCAATTCTAGACGATAAGCGTGAAGATTTAAGCATTATTTTAGAAGAATTGAAAGCTTTGCCATTATCCAAACAAATAATAGATAAGCACAAAGACGCACCATATCTGATAGAAGAAATTACTAAGAGACTTTATCGTAACGATACCGGTAAACAAGTATGGCAAAGGAGTGCGTACTTTTTCCCTAATAACCTCAAGGTTTGGGAGAGATTAGATAAGAATATTCAACGAAGAATAGCTTCTAATGGTCAAAATAAAGTTACTGCGGAGGAGATGAGTAAACTATATTGTGAGAGTAAGAATTTGAGAAGCATACAAAGAGGTATGTTTTTGTGCCCTTGGAACGTTACTGCAGTGAAGGCGCTAAACGAATGTTTCTAAAAATTTGGATTCGAGATAGTCAGTCAAACCTTAATGTAACATTAGTAATAAATTTTATCTTTTCTATAGAGTATAAAAGGTTATTAGACAGAGTTTATCAGCTGTATAGAGTAATCATGCCATTTGGAAAACTTCCCAAAGCGATAGCAACCTCGATAAACGAGCGAAAACATTTAGCTCTCTTTCATTGACCATCTTTAATTGATTCAATTCGCTTGGTAATAGTAGTTCGTTCTCTCTTCCTTTAACATCATCTCTATTTGCCTTTTTTAATAATGTAGAGTTTTCTTGCTTTAATTTCTCCTTTTTAAAAAGTAAATTTGCCATATTCCATTCCAAGTTTTGTCTCATGAAATTATAGGAATGCGTTTCTTTGCATCTAAACAAAAAAACTGCCCTTGATGCTGATCTATCGGCTGTTCTTGGAACTTCCTGGATTTCCACAGAATTGTATCTAATTAAAGATGCTAATGTAGATCTTATATCCTTTTCCTTCATTAACGCAGTTGAGTTGATAATTTTCTCAGACACCAGCTTGTTATCACGAATACAGCGGCTTAAACGCATTGCTGAGGGTCCCAACGTAGACGCGATAACATACTCATAAACAGATGACTTTAATACTGGCATTAGTTTGCTATATGGAACATAGTAAACACCTGGTTTGGTTTCGTTCAAAAAGGGGAAATTTGATGATGCTAGGATTTTTAAATGACTATTTATCAAAGAAGCTGAGTGAGGATCCTCAGTGTCTGCATCCAAATCCTCCTCCTCTTCGTCTTCTTCTTGTGTATCTCCACTTTCTTGAAGAGATTTGGAAACAGCAGCAGGTAGCGCCGGGATCACAAATCCATCTTCGGTTTTTAATTTTTTACTGGGTAATGATGCAGCAGCGTTTGAGCCAGAACGCTTTTTATTGTCAGAGGGCTTTCTAGATAATAAGCTTCCACGCAAGTCCAATTCTGCGGGGAGATGTCTTGCCAAGTCAATAGCATTAAAGGTAAGCCCTGGTGTCTTCTCCTCAACAAGTTCGGCTTCGTCTTGAAACGATTTTGCTTCCTCCAAATCTTGTAAAAGCCCAGTTTGAGTTAGTGGATCTCTAATTTTAGGAGACTTTTGCTCTGTGAGTCTTAATGCAATTTTGTAAACTTGAGCTGTGACGGAGCCGACTCTTGTCTTGGCCAAGTTAATCAATTGTTTAGATCTTCTACCTTTCATAAATCTATCCAAATTAATAGTCAGAGAGACTGTAGGTTTAACAATCCTCAATGAGGTCTTTGGATCAACCGTTAAGATTTGTGAAAGCTCATTTGGTTTATTTATGATTTTAGCAAAATCAGTTTTCGCATTCATCTTGGCTTGGGATCTTTTCTTCAAATCGGACAACGGGGAGTTTCTGGGAATATTCTTGTAATGCTTTTCATATAAAAATTGCCAGAGATCTTCGATTGGGGTATAATGCAATTTTGATATTTGAATAAGATACCCCATTTCACACAGTTGCACGAATAGTGATGAAATGGTGTACTTCATGGAATCTGATGTGACACTACTTAGATAATCTTCCACTGTTAAGGACCCTAATGATATAACGTTTTGTACGATTTCAGCCACCAGCTGTTTATGCTCCTCTTCGTCGTTTACACGCATTTGCGTAATAATTTCGTCAATAATCAACCCTGAGTAGAGTAAAATGTGTATCCCTTCCTCGTTATAGTAATAATAAGTCGTTTTTTTCCCGGATATTGCTGTTTCTTGCAGGTACTTAACACACCTTAATTGAGTTAATGAGACTAGTGTCGTCTTGACACTGTCTACATCCATACCATCTATTTTCTCCACTAGCTCGCGCACACTCAATCTGCCCAGCGCAACCAACATCCCAATTACAGAAGCTGCTCTTTCACCCAGATGTGCCTTCACCAACTCTTTGTAAAGAAACAAATCGGGATTCAAGGTTCTCTGTTCCAAGGATGATATGGTCATAACATCTTCGGGGGTGACCAACTTCTCAGATTCGACAGTGCTCTCACCTGCTTGGTTCTCTGCACTAAGCGCTTCTCCCAGTAACTCGTCCATTTGGGTCTTGCTCAACAAAAATTTTTCCCTATTCCTGTGTCAGCAATTCTCTATTGTTCTCAATATTTCTTCCACTATTATTATTTTGATCCAAAATTATTTTTTTTCCTTCAATGCGATGAGCTTTTGAAAAATTTCTGATCATTCCCAACGAACCAATAGAAGGCCCGCCCCGTCTTATATCCGTTAGCCTACCAAATATATATATAAAGAACAAGGGCCTTTCCTCAGAGCGTTTGCTGACGAAGTTTTAGAAGTTGATTAGGTTTTTAACAGCAGTGTGCTCGAACGATTAGGACGGGAGAGTTAAAATTATTAAAAGGAAAAAAGAAGAACGTTGATGTTGTCAGCAGCTAGATTGCAATTTGCCCAGGGGTCAGTTAGAAGGTTGACCGTTTCCGCTAGAGACGCACCTACTAAAATATCTACATTGGCTGTTAAGGTCCATGGAGGGTCTCGTTATGCAACCAAGGATGGTGTGGCCCATCTTTTAAACAGATTCAACTTTCAAAACACGAACACTAGATCAGCTTTGAAATTAGTCAGAGAATCCGAATTATTAGGGGGAACTTTTAAGTCTACCTTGGATAGGGAATACATCACTTTGAAAGCTACCTTTTTGAAAGACGACCTTCCCTACTACGTCAATGCCCTAGCAGACGTACTATACAAGACTGCCTTCAAACCTCACGAGCTCACCGAATCTGTTTTGCCTGCTGCTAGATACGATTATGCGGTCGCTGAACAATGTCCGGTAAAGAGCGCCGAAGACCAATTGTATGCCATTACATTCAGAAAGGGTTTAGGGAACCCATTGTTATACGATGGTGTGGAAAGAGTCAGTTTGCAAGATATTAAGGACTTTGCGGACAAAGTCTATACCAAGGAGAACCTTGAAGTTAGCGGTGAAAATGTTGTTGAGGCCGATTTGAAAAGATTTGTTGACGAGTCACTGTTAAGCACTTTGCCTGCAGGTAAGTCATTGGTGAGTAAATCCGAACCAAAATCCTTCTTGGGTGAAGAAAACAGGGTAAGGTTTATCGGTGACTCCGTTGCCGCCATTGGTATCCCGGTAAACAAAGCCTCCCTAGCTCAATATGAAGTATTGGCCAACTATTTGACCTCTGCCCTATCCGAGCTTTCCGGTTTAATCAGCTCGGCTAAACTTGATAAATTCACTGACGGCGGCCTATTTACTCTGTTTGTAAGAGACCAGGACAGCGCCGTGGTATCTTCCAACATCAAGAAAATTGTTGCGGATTTGAAGAAGGGCAAGGACTTATCCCCTGCAATAAATTACACAAAGTTAAAGAATGCCGTCCAAAATGAATCTGTTTCCAGCCCAATTGAACTAAATTTTGACGCCGTGAAGGACTTTAAGTTGGGAAAATTCAACTATGTAGCCGTCGGTGATGTTTCCAACTTGCCATATTTGGACGAATTGTAAGAGGAAAGTATTTGTAAAAAACGAAAAACTACAGGCAAATATATATATAGATGTTGCCGCGCACCTTTTTTTTTAATGAATATTCACACAAATATTGAAAATAAAAACAAATAAAATTCAAATAACAACATGTAAGACCAAAAAAAATCCCTCATTATTTATTCCTTACCCTTTCCAAATTCTTACTATACTAGTAAATATATATTTAATTATCCTTTTTTCTACTTCAGCATACAATCCTTCTTTTGCCGCAGGTTTATAGTTAGACCCTTCAATTCTGTCAAGTTTCAGCGGTACGTTATTTTATGTCTCATCTCACGATCCTGGCAAAAAAAGAAAAGTATCTAATTTGAGGAGGCGATTCACCCTCATTTTTACGCATCAACAATACTGTGTGGCTTATACGCCTCTGCGTACATATCTACATATTTAACGGTCCTGTATTTTCAAGCACGCAAGGCTGAAATAAGTGGTTGCTTGCTTATGCGCGATGCACTCCGCCGAACATCACTGCAAAAAGCACCGAAAAGCACCGTAGGCGGATATCTCCCAGCTAGTATGGGCATGACGGAACCACGATTTCCAGATATAGATACTTAAAAGCACTAAAAGGTCTATACATAAAACGCAGACTTACGTGCGATACATAGCAACTGCCGATATGGACGCCGCCATGCCGAATGACAAGGGAGAATGTAGTACTAATTGATATCGTCTTATCCTCTCAGGAATGCAAACTTAAAACATACTTTCTCCCGTCCTAACAACGCCGGTTGTCGACGATAAATACCCCAAGAAATGCCCGCACAGAATCTCCTCCGTTAGGTGGTCATGCCCCGAGGGTGCGAGGTTGTTTCCTGCACGGTAAATCGGGATGCCATGAAAGCCGGCCCTCCCCACGCGTCCCCTAATTTTTTTCCAAGTGAATATCTGCATCGGCCACCGTTTTATATTACTTCGATAAGCTTGCCTTAAACTCATTATTGCCGTCGTTTATTCCTCAAAGCCTAATCTTACAAGAATTAGAAAGAAGAAAAGTTTATTCGTATAGACTTCCTTATGCCTGATGTTCTTCCACCCTTACACAGTAGGATTAGTCTAGAAGTGGTAAATTGAAGGATAGCATATACGCGACAAGGAAAAGAAAGAAGGAAAAATACTTTACGTCGGAAATTGTGTGACATGCCGTTTGAATTCGAGGTATATTAAGCGTAGTGCTTTTCCCTGCATCGCATTCTGTCTGTTCTTTCGAGTGTCAAGTCCCACAATTCGTCTTGTCCTTTTGATATTTTGTTTTTTTTTTTCCTTCTCTTTTTTTTATTCTTTGTATTTGGTGCTGTCTGTCAATACGGCACATAAAGTAACATATAATTAACTATAACATGTCTTCGAACGATTCGAACGATACCGACAAGCAACATACACGTCTGGATCCTACCGGTGTGGACGACGCCTACATTCCTCCGGAGCAGCCGGAAACAAAGCACCATCGCTTTAAAATCTCTAAAGACACCCTGAGAAACCACTTTATCGCTGCGGCCGGTGAGTTCTGCGGCACATTCATGTTTTTATGGTGCGCTTACGTTATCTGCAATGTCGCTAACCATGATGTCGCACTCGTTGCAGCGCCTGACGGTTCCCATCCGGGTCAATTGATTATGATTGCCATCGGTTTCGGATTTTCCGTCATGTTTTCTATCTGGTGTTTTGCCGGTGTCTCTGGTGGGGCTTTGAATCCTGCTGTGTCGCTTTCGCTGTGCTTGGCGAGAGCCGTCTCTCCTACAAGATGTGTCGTTATGTGGGTTTCGCAGATTGTTGCCGGAATGGCCGCTGGAGGCGCTGCAAGCGCCATGACACCTGGTGAAGTCCTCTTTGCCAATTCTTTGGGCCTGGGCTGCTCTAGGACGAGGGGTCTGTTCCTGGAGATGTTCGGCACCGCTATCCTATGTTTAACAGTCTTAATAACGGCTGTGGAGAAGCGTGAAACCAACTTTATGGCCGCGCTGCCCATCGGCATCTCCCTGTTTATCGCACACGTCGCTTTGACTGCATACACAGGCACAGGTGTCAACCCTGCGAGGTCCTTGGGTGCTGCTGTCGCAGCCAGATACTTCCCTCATTACCACTGGATTTATTGGATTGGCCCGCTGTTAGGATCCATTTTAGCATGGTCTGTATGGCAATTATTGCAAATCTTAGACTACACAACCTACGTTACCGCTGAAAAGGCTGCCAGCACCAAGGAAAAAGCTCAAAAAAAAAGGTGAAACCAGCAGTTCCTCTGCTGTGGCTGAAGTCTAATTTTTCCCTCCTTTTCTTTATTTCTCGCTCACTAGCACTTAATGTTATAATACTCGGCAAAAACTAGTAAGATTAATTGTTTTTAATTTTTTTTTTTTCTATACATCCATACTACTGAGGTAATTAGTGTTTTTAATATCCCTTCCTCTTGTATAATATTTTTGGAGCTTTATAGCCGACCATGACGTATAGCAGCTGAGCTCTATGGTTTGACTCATCCGTACACCAATACACGCTTGGTGTGCCCAGTTTATCAGCTTCGTCGTAGACAAATTGGATTAGTTTGCCGCCCGCGCCTTTGACCCTAGAATTCTCATCAACATAGAGATCGTTGATGTATATCTTGTCCTTGAAATCCCAAGTAGTCATATGGTTGAAAAAGTTTATCATTCCAATAATTTTTTCGCTCGAACTTTCCACAGCTACGGCTGCCCACATTTTAATGTTAGGATCTAGGAATCTGCCGAAATTGAAATCGTCCAAGTCATCGGGAAAAGAGACTTCATAAAAATCTTGATAGGATTTCCAAAGCCTTTGCCAACCCTCCTTATCGTTTTCGGTTACAAACCTTACGGTAATGTTATCTTCGCTAGTGTTGGACATGCTACACAGAAAGGGCTGTTTGCTTTCTTGGCATATAAAATACTAAGAGCAATACTTAGCCCTTTTTGCTCTATTTATAGCGTTCCCTCTCTTAATGATTGCCGCTCCCCTAATATAATTGGTAGTTCTTGCCACCCGTTAGTTCCGTCCATAAAAATGTTCAACCAATAAAAGCAAATCAAGAAGTGACTGAGAAGTACAATGAACTATGACGTTAAAAGGCTAACCCAATGCAGAAATTGAATAGAAATAAATACATTGTGTAGTCAGCCTGCAACTTGTATTTCGCAACCGTCTTATAAAGCCAAGAAAATTTCAAGTGTTCGAAATCTGACATCAGCCGCATGCTATGTAGTCAATCTCTCTCAATGCTCGGCTGGCTTAACCCTGAAACATCCCAAAAAACGGTGATACTGTATTTGAATATGCTTCAACCGGAGTAATTATCCAGTAGTGCAACGCATCTCATTGCAACTTGAACTATACGTTTACAAAACTATTTACCACTTGTATTTCTGCAATAATACTAAAATTCATGCAAAATAAACACCATCATTACTTGTAGTTGGAAGCAAAAAATATTCTTGATTGATTTTCAATTGCCAGGCTCCTTATCACTTCGTCGATGAGCTAAAAAAAATGTGGTTCCTATTCTGGTATCAAAGCATTTTTCTTTATTGATGACATCCGCATACACAGAGAAAAGGCGAGAAACATGAAAAGTGTCAAAAATATTGAACTAGAGTGTACTGTTATAGTTTTGGCAGGTATGAAGACAAAATGATGGCTTTTTACATATTAAAGTAACTCTGTAACTATAGATAGAAGAATAAAAACTAAATACATGCAGGTGACTGATAGAAAAGACAAGTGCAGGGGAGAAAAAAAATAAAGAAATGGTAGCGTTCTAAGAAAAGTTCTAGTCATGGATAGTGTCCTGGAGCATAGCCGAAATAGCCATTTGCTGTATCAGTTATGTTCTTTAGAGGATAGCCAACGCCATCGGCACCAGCATACGGAACTGTATTGCCCCACCAATTAAAAGCTATGTCTTTATATTGGACAGCAAAGAAAATGATAATAGCTGATAAAACCAAGCCCGTTGAAAAGCCTGCCGATAAAACATAATTATATTTCTCCCACAGATTTAAATGGTGTCTTTTCATGTAGTACTGGGAAATGTAACTAACAATCATACCAGAAGTGTAATACATCAGGTTATATGGAGGGCTCATATTAAGCATTCCACCTACAAATAACATTGGGTCAAAATATCTGGGATAAAACTTACCCCAGCGCTTCCAAACACCAAAAAATATGCCAATGCATGCGCCTATCAACCAACACCATTTAAATATTGGATAAATGTAATTGAAAATTCTTTTTGGCCCAATTGCACCCCAGACAACGGAAGCATTATAGTAGGTCACAGCATCAGGACAGGTGAATTTTGCGTTTTGATGAGGTGTGCAAAAGTCTTTGATATTGGAGATTTGCCAATTCAGAACACCTAGATTGACAAATATCTGAATGAAAACTATAACACATTGTCCCCTGAATAGCGCCATTGGCGGAATCTTACAATAATGCGCTATTTTTAAGTTAGAAACGTAATTATCTGCTTGGCCGTCGATGTTATAACCAAAAGCCTTCAAAATCATTATGGCGATTGGATTACCTGGTAAAGCGTACCCCATCACCATTTCAATTAGTAGATTCAAACCAAACGAATAACCAGTGGTTGCTTGAAGGATAGTAGTTGGAATCAAGAAAACAAAATTAAATCCTAAACAAACAAAAAGACCCCAAACTGGTGTATTTGTTGGGTAGTGCTCTACAACAGCTATTCCAACAACAAGTGAACCTATCAATATGGCAAAATACCACCAATCTGGAACTTCTTTATAGTTTTTCATGGCATTAGAATGTGGGTCATCATAATCGTCGAGCGCCCTGTAATCGCTTTTGAACATTGTGACCCAAGATTTAAGTTTTCTCATGGCCCACAAATTCAAAGCCCAATCTTTGAAAGCATTGAACAATAACTTTGAGTGTACAATAAACGACCATGTAATCATCAGAGGATATGCGCAAATGAAAGCACCATATGATACCAAATTTCCAGCACTATAGTATGGTGGCGAGTAGCTTTGATATTTTTTCACATCTAGCTTATTGTCACTGTCTAATATCTCAGTAACTTTAAAGGAATCGCCAGTATTAGTATACAAAGAATTTGTGAATATTGGCAGGTATTGGCAACTCATATAATTACTATAGTATACTGCAATAACAATTAAAGCTGCTAATATGCAACCAAGATATTGTGTTAAGTATGACCAAAATGGGTAAATTAAAGGAGAATTATACGAAATAACATTCCAGTCAAAAGATGAGATAGGATTAATCCCAAGACCAGTGACTCCTCCCGTGATGTTTGCGAGATTAATGTTACTTGGCTTGATCCAGGTCATCCAATTGAAAGTGTTTAGAATATTAATAATGTAAGTGGGAAACCAGTTATAGATGAACATGATAAAAAAAGTCAAGAAAAAGAATTTATACCTGCTCATTCCAGATTCATGCTTTTCTTTACCCAATAGTGCCTTGTTGATAGCAATAGTTGGCATGACTGTTGGCCATAGTGCACGGGCTGGATAAACAACGAATTTTCTAAGGATGCCAGCAAATCCAAATCCAATAAATTGTACGGATAACGAAAGTAAAAATTGGTAGCCAAACGAGAAAGCAGAATGGTAAAAGAGTTTTTGCGTTAGAATATTGTAATGAGTATAGAACGCGCCTTGACAAATTGCATATAACAAGGTTGAAAACATTTGCTCTTTTTGGGTCCATGGTTTATCGATATTGATACCATACTTTCTGCCCCTTATGGTTATAGCCCAACAGGGGATAGTTTTAGCCCAAGCCTTACCACAGATATATAAAAACATTTGGATAATTGGAGTACCCAGTGAAATTGAAACCACCCTGTGTGAAAAAAACTCATTAAATCCTGAACCGATGACAGACCAAATTATTGCCAGAAAATATGCTCGGAATGTCTCCACTGGAATGGTGGGATCATCTTCTGGATCAACAACAGCTCTAACCTCTTGGTAAGGCGAATGGAATTTAATAGCAGAAGCAAATGCTCTAATGTCAAAGCTATCATATTCATTTATCCCCTCTTTTGAATCCAAGTCCTCCAAGTCAACCAATCTCTTCCACTCCTCATATTGATCGTGTGGAATGTTCTCATCATCCTCGAAATAGATGATAGAGTCTTTTAGTATTTTGAAGGAATCCTCAAGTGTCAATTCAGGCATTTTTTTGAGGATATACGCAACGTCTTCCGGAATATCATAAAGAGTGCGATTTTCATAACCCAGCTTCTTCATAAAGTGCAGTATCTGTTCATCCGTATACCACTGAGAAAAGTCTGATGAATGATTTGAAAGCCTCTCAGAGTACTCAGCACCCTCGGCGTAATCAACAGTACCTTTTGTGGATACCTTCTCATCAATTATAACTTTATCTTTGACTGTTTCACTCATAATTTCTAATAATTCAACAGCAATATTGCGTATAACAAACCCTACTAGTTGTAGAATAAGCTAATATGTTCGTTTCTGCTATTAAAAAAATGCCGCCGTTGTTTAGACGTTCAATGTATGATTGTAAGTGTTTCAAATATTATTTTTTGGGATGTTTCGATAGGAATGAATATAAGTAACAACTGACTTGAGACATGACTTAAGTTTACACAGGATAGTGTTCCATTCCCATTTATAAATTTTTTTGAAGCGAGAAGAAACCTAGCAAGTTGATATCAATATTTTTTTTAATGTTACTTATCTTCATTGCTAATAATTCGTGAAATGATTGAAAATTTCCAATCCATGAACATTCAGAAGTAAGATAACAGCGTCCAATTGTAAAAGAACGCTATTATTATTGTAGATAAGAGAAGAAACTACGTCGGACAGCAACCCCCCGATTTTTGTCGGTTGCTTTTACTGACACCATGATGTGAACCAAATTTTCTTTTGGTATTCCTCGCATAGTGTTGACTTCTTTTACCATGATAAAAATAATGAGATAAGAAGTGTTGCAGTAATATTATGTGTCACACCAGCGTGGCTGCCATATTTGAGACGGATTCGTCCGGTGGATGTGATGGATCCGTTTAATGCTGATCTCTCCTGCATTTTTTGTGAAAAATCAGATATCAATTATTGGTCTATCTGCTTTTGCCTGTTTGTTTGTTTTTCATTATAGAGTTCCTCAGTGAGTGGGATTGATGATGCGCACGGCACAATTGAAGCATTTGCTTATCAAAACATACATATCTCCGTACCCAAATAGGAAAAACGCGTTAATGCAAAGTTGACACGTTCAGTTACTATTTCCTGAAATAGTAATACAGCCCACAAAAACCCACCAATGACGCTTTTGTTGCTGAATCAGACGTTAAGTGCTGCTGCCTCCTCTGTTCTGCGCCGCCGGTTGTCTCATTACCTTTTCTGCCTATGATGATTGTATTGTAAGGCCCGAGTGGTTGCGTATGCCACGTACGAAAAGTTGTTACCGTGCCGTCACATCCCCTGCAAAGAATGTGGTACGGCACACTCCTGCTAGCTTGAGGCCCTATTCCAATGGCAATCGAGATGCTGCTTTCTCCTCTTACAATGTATGTTGATGCTTCCACTAAAAGAGGGATGAGAGAATTCATTTGACTGTGCAGTCAAATCTGTGATCTTTCTATTCTTGCTTATCTATATTCTGCCCTATTTATTTTTAGTAAAGTTTCGTATTTACATTTTTCATCATAGATCGCACCAGCGCGTGGGGCTCTTTCATTATCATCTCAACTAAATGACATACATTGCAAATACGTGAAATGAGCTGACTCAAAAAGAAATATTCTGAACTGTGAATACCAAACAAACTTAAAATAGCTGAAATTCACGTGTTGAATTACCGCATCGGTTAAGGAAAGGGAAAGTTTCTTCTCTAAATAAGGAGGAGCCTTTGCACATATGTAGATTATGTAAATACTATACTCTTTTTTTGCTTTTAGTACTTGGTATCCTACTAAATCTTTATTTTCTTTCGTTAGTGAAAAATATGAATTGAAGGA